>JAPUUL010000850.1:0-13419 GCA_029590625.1 Lasiodiplodia mahajangana
CCGCGTACGAGGCTCTACGGGCCAAGTACCGCGCCACAAGTTTGCCTAGTGTCTACGATAAAGTCAAGGTGAGGACTGACGACGAGACTGGGAACAAGGGTTGGAAACCCTTCATCAAGAGCCTGTGGCCCGTTGGTGGGTTATATGGTATCTGGAAGGGCATCCAGAGCAAGGATTACATGCTCCATCGTCATGCTACTTGGAAGTGGCTGTCGGGTAGCGAGAAGGAGAAGACCGCATAGAGGAGGGTATATAGATAGAGAGAGATATGCCTAGACTAAGGTAGATTTATATAGGGCGCAGGTGGCGATAAAATAGGGGGGCCGTGAGCTGAGGCGTTTGGTCAACATGGTAATCGTGTATATCTTGTACATCACCTACACCCTATTATGATAGACACATAGATAGATGCTATGAAAAGGACTCATCTAACAGGGCTCGGAACAGTACTTCGTATGCAGCTAAGAATACTCTAGGGGTCTCTAAGGTCCTACTTATAGACCTAAGGTGAAGCCTATTCACTGCTAGGGATAGTATCTATGAGACAGCTGAATGTCCCGTGAGGCAGTAGTCCTCCAATAGTCCTAGAGGGTGTTTCTGATATAGGACCCTTATTGGCCAGTTGTGGCGTATAGTTTCTTCCGAGGTCGGTTGATCATGAAAATACGTTGTATATTTATTCATGCAGCATTTTGTTAGATGTATTAACTCGTCTTAAGTGTCGACTGGCCTACATGATAGTAGACTTACACGTCTCGCCTTCGAAAAAAAAACCAGCACTATTAAGGATGAATATGACATCACCGATAAAGGCACCAACCTGCGCATGATTGCTAGGCTAGTCTTCAACCTGTTGAAAAGAGACTAGTAAATAGAAAGCAATTCTCACGCTAAATCGAATCTATGTTGCAGTTACGGATACGCGCACCCTACCAAGCATAAGGAGTATATAACTATTTTTCAGCAATAGTATTACCAAAGTCGCTGTTCATGATTCCACAGCATAGAACGAAGGGGCTTGTCCTCCTTGTACCAACTCGTTTCATATACATGACCTAACACGTACAAAAGAAAGAGAGCCTCTATTTGGTTACATGAAACTATTGTTTATTAATTAGGATCGCGGCCGAAACGTTGTGTAAGGGCTAAAACCAATGTTAGAAAATGACAAGTCAGATGAGCCGTGCCCTCGAGTTCGTTGGCAGTTGGACGCTAGCATACAGAACGGGATGAGGGCTCGAAGACTAAAATCCTGAGACAACGCATGCGATATAGACCTCATTATCTCCTACGTTCTTCTTCGTCTCCTCAATATATTGAAAAATAGTTGATAAGGCTAAGATATTCCGCAAACGGCACAGAGAATACGAATCTAGGCGAAATATGTTCTTTCTCACCGTCCATCGCTTAAACAACCCGAAGTGAGAAAAATAGGCGCCGAAACGGTTACCATCGACTTACCAGAAGTTGACGTCGACAGCGATGATAGGACGATAGATAGACAGTGGCTTCCCTCCCGTGCTTACCTGCTAAGTACGCCCGTAATCCGGTGTGATACTGTCGGCAACGCCGTAGTTACACGCGACGGATACGTGGCTTTTTTCTGTGTGACACGTAATAATGGGCGTGATAGAGGTCGTGCTCCTTGTTCGTGTAGAAGCGGCTAATTAGTTGGTACAATAAACGAAATCCCGACTAATGTAAAGGAGCTCACGAATTACAACAGCCTATCTTCACACCCACTGCCCGGGGGTAGCATACGAAATGAATATCCCAGGCGTATTATGACCATAAGTCATCCTAAACGGATAGATAGCGTTGACGTAGATAGTTACCTCTCGGCCGGTCTAAATAGAGGAGACATTCAACCATACTGTTATTTAGTTCGAAAAGTAGAGTGTTAGAATAATGCACACTACTAAAAGACGTAAGGGTTATCGTAAATTGGTAAGATCGGAAAATGTTATTGAAGGTCGGTGACCTTGAGCAACAAATATGCCCTTCGCATGCGCATTCTCCCCTATTGCCGCCTAGGTGTCCAGGATGCTCCAGCAACCTGGTGACAATATGTTGAAGCCCACACCACCCTGTCTGTCTATCTCAAAGTCTATTGTTTATTACGCCTTCCGCGCAACCGTGACTTGAGCTGCTCGTGGTATATACAGGTCGGAGATCAAACCTTGCTCCTAATCCCCTATTACCAAGCCGTCTTCATGGCGGACCGGCCTTTTGTGCCTTCTGCCCATGTTATATATGCAGCCTCTATGATCATTTCTCTGCGCCTGTGAACTGTGCACCGTCTAAAGGCCTAATGAGTCCCGCACTATTCTAGCTATCGTCCCACCAAGGATATGATGCTGGTCTATTGTCGAATCAAGATCTCAAGAAGATCGTGCCTCATTAATCGTAAATCTATGCCTTGATTGCGTAGTATCGCTTGAACATATCGTCAACCTTTTCTAGGTAGTATGTACCGGGAACTAGCGTCGAAATATCGCCCTTGGGCTCGAAGTTCTTCTGGAGATGGGCATTGTGGCGAAGTTCGCAGAACTATAAGCCTAGTAAGTTTCATGTATGTCAAAGAAACAAGTAGAACGACTTACAGCCTCATAAGTGGTAGGGGGTACAGCCCTGCGAGCGGCTAATCTATTAGGGATATCTAAGGTCTTGGAAATCTTCTCGGTGCTTCCGTTGATACGCAGCGACATGAAGCTCGATGCGAGACCAGAGCCGTAACTGAAGAGAGCAATTCGCTTGCCCTCTAGTGTTGCGCTGTCGACGTGGGAGATCAAGCTGGCTAGACCACTCCACACACTGCCGCAGTACATGTTACCGCAGTTTGTGGCCACCTGGATAGCGGGCGAGAGACGCTCGGCGTAGCGCTTCTTGGTCAAACCCATGAAGGTCTTCTCCACAACCTTGTCTGACAGTGACTTCTGGTAATCCATATCCCGAATGTCGCCAGGAACCTCAGCGAAGGCCGGGCTATCGGGGTTGGCGAGGTAGTCGTGGTACAGAAGACGAGCGTACGACTTCTGTACGACTTTGCAGGTTGGGGAGTGGAAAGCCATGTAATCGAAGCGGTCCAAGGGAGTCTTGCCATCGGCAGACTCGCCATTGGCGTGGCCGTTCTGCAGCCTAGCCTCGCGCTTGCAGTAGTCGCGGTAGGCGGCATCCAGAGCCTCGGTGTAGCAGTTGACCGAGTAATGACCGTCAACGTAGGGATACTCGCTCGTTAGGTCGGGCTTGTAGAAATCGTACACGTGAGACATGTAGGTGCCTCGTAGACCAGGCTCAAAAGCGATAGGGGCGTCGGGGCCGATCAGCATGGCGACGCAGCCGGCACCTCCAGTTGGGCGAGCGTTACCCTTGGCATAGAGGGCAATATCACCAGCAACGACAATGGCATCCCGCCCGTCCCAAGCAGAGGACTCAATCCAGTTCAGGGTATTGAAAACGGCGTTAGTACCACCGTAGCAGGCGTTGATGGTGTCAACACCCTCTAGGTTGGTGTTGTCACCGAACAACTGCATGAGGACAGTCTTGACAGACTTAGACTTGTCGAGGATGGTCTCGGTACCGACTTCGACGCGACCAATCGAGTTGGGGTCGATTTCGTAGTTCTTCAGGAGCTTCGAGGTAGCAGTCAATGCAAATGAGTAGATGTCTATATCCGTGATTTCGTCCCGTCAGCAATCGCGTGATCCCACTGTGGTCCTAGGGAACAGGGCGCCGCTTACCTTCTCGGTCATCGCAGAAAGTCATCTTGGTCTGGCCGAGACCGATTGTGTACTTGCCGGTGCTGACACCATCGTGCTTCTCGAGCTCAGATTGCTCGACATACTGCGTAGTAAAGCCTCGTCAGCCAGTGTCTTTCTTGCCTTCTCTGTTCTGCTTTTCTCCGTTTCTCCTCCTTTTTTTCCTTCTCGTGGGTCTCTCAGGGATCTATAGGGTTGTCTCGGCCCGCCGGTGACGGCTGCATGTACGCACCTGACTGGGGAAGTAAAGTTCGATGGCCTTGATGCCAATGTTCTGAGGGCGTGCCGCCATGGTTTCTAAAAAGCCTTATATGGCGGAGACTTGCCGTCGACAAGAGTTTGCTTCAAGGAGAAGGGTATGGATATGGATGGGTAAGATATAGGGAGGAGGTAAGAAGAAGAAATAGGAAGGGAGAAATAAACTCGTAGTCGGCAGCAATGACGAGGAAGAAGGGTCCTTATGAAGGAGTTTGACCGCCAAATTGCAAATCAACGTTCCTGGGCAGCAGGGGGGTGTCAAAACGTGGGATCGAGGTACCTATACCAACCAGATATGCACCAGATACGCGCCAGATATGCCTAATAAGTCTGATTGTAGTAAATATGGCGGTTAGGCGGCATGCAGGAGCTTGGTGGGGATCAGACTAATCCAAGGTCCCTCGCTAGGTTAGGTAGATGGGGAGGGAGGGCGTTCGTGTTGTCAGGAGCCTTTTCGACTGTCTAGTCGAGTTCAGCATCGGTCGTTTTTTTATGCTTATTCCTGGCTTCCCCTCTCTTTGGCTCTCGCCTTGTGTGTCCCCCGATCTATCACTTATCCCAGATGCAGACGCCTCGGAAGTTCCTTGGAGTATGGTTTTCCCGAGCTGAGAGCTGATTACCCTCGACGGTTGGAACAACAAAAATCAAAAATCAAACTAAGGTCCAATACTGTAGACGTTATGTTGGTTTGGTGGGACAATGTTAGACCCTAAATCTTCTCAAGTTACGTACCTCTTTCCGTCCACCCCTCTCCATCTTATTAATACCTCTTACTTACCTAGCTGGGCATCTTTCTCGACAGCGTTAGCTGAACAAGTTGACTGTTCACTTGCGACCTATTGTCCATACTAAACCCTTAAGGGAATGAGGTTCAACGCTCATGGCGATCTCATCGAATGGAATATCGGTCCAAAATGATTACAATGATTACATGAGAGACTGCGTAGCATAGTAAGAGTAGAATAAATGTGGGTGTTGTGCATGGAGGGGTGTTGAAGACAGTCGACGGAACCCTGTCCTGTCTTGTGCTAGCGGCTTTCGCTGGTTTCTGACCGAACAGGGCAGACTACAGGGTAGGACTGGAATTAGGTAAGTCGATAAGGATCTCCAGTGCTGTAAACTGGCACTAATCAGGGCATGTTTCACAAGCCGGCGCCTGCCCACACATTATGGTGGCGTACGTGCCCCTCCAGACTATGCCTAATAGTGTCGGCGATGGAACGCGGAAATGCCCTAGATAGTTGTACCTAAGTATTTACCTCCGAGCACCATGTGCCCCTCTACGGGACCCCTCGATGCAGCCTTTCCTTACCCCTCTTCCTTTATCGCTCCGATCTTATTGCGCCTTAGATTTTCCAACCTACATACGTCCTCGGTACATCTGTAGATCGTGTACACAACTTCCTACATATAGGTATTTTACTAACCTAACGTAGGTGCCCACATCATGTATGTATAGTTGGGCAGGGTTGCGGCAAGGGTTGACGAAAGGTGCGTAGCCGTTAGGTTACGTCTCTTTGTTTCCATCTCTGTCTCTCATCACGTCTATCAGACCCGAGTACGCACTTACGTTATCCGCGGGATTCTCACTACATGGCACTATACATTAGCCGCCTAGGTAGGTAAGTTTTCAGAGGTGTAGTAAGGTGCTAGGTCTTGGATCTGTCAGATGCTACTAACAAGGTCTAAGTTGTCTTGTTCCTCCCTTTACATACGCAAAGCTGTATATTTGCCGGGGCATGTCAGATCAGGGATCTGCCTACCTTATCTGCTGGGTAAGGTCGGTACATCGTAGCACTGTAGATATCATACCGACCAGCTTCCATTCAAGGTTCTGGGTAGAGGACGTAATGTGAAGAACGTTCGTTGTACCCAGACACGTTACATGGATACATTTTTCGTACCTATTGCGCGTAGATAGCCCCACCCATCGGTTAATTTTAGGTATCAGGACCCCATCACCGAGATCACCGATGCCGCTTTCGTACTCGGCTTGCCTGCCGCGCTTGATTGAACGTCGGGAACTGTTACATAGGTACCTCGTAGCAAACAACACAGCGACACATTATGTGTTTCTCCATATCACATAATACAGCACTATCGCAATTTGTCAAGTGCCGGCTGAATCTACTACCATGTATTGTGTATAAACAGGCCATCATAGCT
The DNA here is from genome assembly GCA_029590625.1 of Lasiodiplodia mahajangana. Classification (NCBI taxonomy): domain Eukaryota; kingdom Fungi; phylum Ascomycota; class Dothideomycetes; order Botryosphaeriales; family Botryosphaeriaceae; genus Lasiodiplodia; species Lasiodiplodia mahajangana. The sequence goes on from JAPUUL010000850.1 coordinate 6,183, forward strand.
CGCTCTAATACCGTTACGGATACATGCAGTTCACTATCACTCATGAGGGAGAGTCCTGCATATCGCCGTCGCTGGGAAGTTGGAGAGGGTAGTATAATGCCAGGTAAGGCTCTACACTAGGTATGTCCTAGCGGCATGTCTTGCTTGCCACGAGAGGCACTGCAGCTTAGGCCTGGTACTACTCCTACAAGTAGGACGGACAGACGAGATGTGCCTCAAGTACACCCATATATGTCGGCCATTCAAGGTAACAACGAAGGTAAAACAGTATCACACATAAGCAGAAACAAAAATTGTGTTTAATTCCACTTTATTTTATCCCCAATGCAGGAACATACCGCTTAGGGCAATGATTTGATTTGATAAGGATCTGAAGTTGCTAATGATGCACGCCTCTAAGCCACATACCTAGGTATCTTACTTGCATATGAACCTAGTTTCTGATGCTACATACTGTAGCGTGGCAGCTTATACCTGCTATGACGCCAGCGAGATAGGCGGCACACTCGCAGATGCTGGTAGGCGTATCAGATGCCCTAATGAATAGGTAGAGTCTTACGGTTACGTTCGATACTTACTTAGATGTGCCCTTTCGGCAATGCTAGACGACGGTATGCATCAATTATCTCGTTCCATGTCTGGAGAAGACGGTACAAATCTGATCGCCAATATGAGACATCCATCCATCATCCATGCTCCGTCATTCATCCACACATTCGGCTACTCCCGTCCCAGAATTCGGACATCCAAACACAGAAATCCGCCGCCGGTTCCCCTAGCACCCGACGTACGTTGCCGATTCCTTCGGCCATCCGGTATTCCACCAGAAACCTCCGAGCGGGTTGAATGCCGTGCTTCTATCTATTACCTACATTACATACATCCATGCAGTGCCGACTGAGAGTACCTAGGCGAACCAAAATCCATCTACACTAATCACAACGCTCCTTGACCAATCTGGAGAATAAGTCATGGTCTCACAGGCTCTCCTAGTTCGGGTACCTCTCAGGTATTAGAAATGGTTGATCGCGACGCACTTAGCGCAGGTCTAATAGAGCTAGTTCTAAGTACCATAAGAAAATATCGCGTAGAATCTAGACTTCACCAAATTTTACAAGTACGTGCATGCTCCTTAAGCTTGTTACCTGCATTGCGGCTATGTCCGTGGTTGCATTATAGGCATCTATCTACAGCATACCTATACCCAGCCCTATCACGAATCAGCCACATTATTTTCCCGATACGTCCTCTCACAGCAAGTTCATCAATAGGCGGTATACCTGCCCATGTACCTAGAGTAGAGTTACTCAGCTGAGTAAGAGTCCTCATCCACCTTCCCCCAGAAAAAGGATTGCACTAGATATGTCTGTCCAGACGACGACCGACCATCTGCTGTACTTTTTACCCTGTATCTAGCGTAAATACTTGGCACAAAACTTAACCCCGGCAACTGCCACATTAGGAAGTGAGCACGGTAGGTATCTTTGTTCCAAGACAAGTAACTCCGAAATCGAAGCCACTACAGCGCAGTGCCTAAGCAACATTTATCAAACAAAGTCCAAAAATAGACTGTGTAAAAAGTATGTATGTAGGTATGTCGGAGGCTCCCTGATGCGCACTCAACTTACCACGTATCAGTCAGTCACCGAGATACTTTTTATCTTTCAAATGACTTCATTTCTACAACGACAATATCACTCCGCACCCACCAAGCTATATGCGTCTTTTTCCAAGACATACATATCTACGGGGGCTAAACACTAGACACGAGCACATACATAGTATGCGTAAATAGGCAGAGACATGTTGGAAGGAATACCGACATAGTGGTGAAGTGGCAAGGGTCATCGACAAGGTTGCAGGGATTTCCGGAGATACCATCAGACCATTAGGAGGCTGGCTACCTAGCTTGCTTCTAGGTATGTATGTAGGTAAGGTACGATGAATGATGGAATCAATCATTTAAAGTATTGTGCTCAATTAACTCCTGCTCTTATTCGTTTTCGTATTTTCTCAATAATAGGGAGAGAAGTAATTAAATTGCTTAGTGGAATATTACATTATCCTTAAAATGGTCTCATGAAGTCCCGGATGCGATATCGCTGGTAGAGTAGGCAGGCTCGAAAACACGAAAACGAATCGGCGGGATTTGCCGGAGCCGTCAAGAAGCACTACATACGCACGCACGCATAATGTACTCGGGGTAGCAGCCGCACACTTCCTCTACGAATGGCATCCACACCATCCCACATGCCGCACGTACCGTACATGTATATTTAATATGGCGATAGTGGCAGCCCGCTACTTTGCTGTGACATAGTTTCAGATGGATCAAGATGACCTACATCCATGATCGCACCTACCTCTAATGCAGAGCCTCATCGACCTACATATACTCCGTTACATTCTACCTACCTCAATGTCGCTCTCCGCAAGCGCGTGACGATTCTTGCCTTAGATTAGGTAGGAAATCACGAGTTCGCAACTTTTATTGCGTGGCTACCAGCATAGGAGATTGATCATTTTGCCAGTATCTATTATCTAACAGGTAGGCAGGCTACTCACGCCTAATTTTTGTTTCTCGACTCTAGCAACCAGAACACCAGATCATTCGTTCTCCTTGCTCCCTCCCCCTAGAACGCCATGCCATGTAATTGAATAGACTACGTATGCAGGTGGTGGTGCAGTGGTGAGACAGCCTTTGCAACCGATTAAGTAGGCGCTCGCTGTCATGCGTTGTAATAAAACAGTAGGAAGAAACTAGCTGGTCGTCATATCATATCGTCATACAAACCCGTCGGGAGAAGGACGCACGCGACCATAACCGTATGGTGGTATAGGTGGGCAACCTGGCGCCTACATCTCGCTGCTTGTAGGTGTGGCATACCCGGAGTCTTGTCGCGTATGGCCCTCCTTCTGGCCCGCAGCCTTCGTTGTGCAGACCTGTGGCTTTGCATCGACTGGAACGCCCCCAGCATCGGCAGACGTGTCTGTGACGGAAGATTCAGTTTTCTTCTCATCCGCCTTCTCGGGCTGGTCAGCGCCATTCGTCTTCTCCATCTCAGCCTCGATCTTCTTCCGGATCTCCTCTCCAAATTTCTTCTGGAACTCTTCTTCAACCTTCTTTTTAATCGTCTCTTCCGCCTGCTCCTTTGTTTTATCTTCGGCCTTTTTCTTTGCCTGTTCTTCCTTTTCCTGCTCGGCTTTCCTCTTAGCCTCGGCGGCCTTGACTTCTTTCTCCTTGTGTTCTTTCCGCGTCTTCTCCACGAACTCCTCCACGGTGTCAACCGCCCTCTGAGGGTTATGCTTATGCTTCATGAGATGACCCTGCAGCTCAGCAGGGCTGAATTCGTGGGCCGGGATCTTGGCAGCGAAAACTTTCGCCAGTTCCTCAACCTTAGCGTCGTGAGCTACTCGGGCCTTTTCCTTCTTATCTAAAGCGGCTTTACGGTCATCGGGGCTAAGCGCGAGGTATTCCTCAACTTCGGCCTCGGCGTCCCCTTCGAGGTAGGCAAAGATGTTTCGGAATATGGTAGCAGACATGTACTCATCGGCGAGACCAAACTCAACGATCATATCAACACGGCCGGGCCGTATTAACGCCTTGTCTAGCTTCTCAATGTGGTTAGTTGTCATGATCAGAATTCGACCTTCCTGTGATGCAACACCATCGAGGATGTTGAGCAAGCCTGACAAAGATAGGCGGGAGGAGTAGCTGGATTTATCCGTCTTGCCGTTTCCACGCGAAGTTCGTCCTGGCTCATCAGAATCATCCGAATCTGAATCCGAATCCGAGTCCGAATCATCCCTTCGCCGCTTTTTAGAAGGCGTCTTGTTTTCGCGGGTGTGTGTAAGCCCAGCACTGTCAATGTCCTCGAGAAGAACAACACATTGGCGCGGTAGTTCTGCAAATAGATTTCCGAGAACTTCTTCATTAGCATTCACTGAGCTAAGGCTCACGATGTAGATCCTCATCTTGAAAAATCCAGCCAGAGCCAGGCTAAGAGAGCTCTTGCCGGTGCCTGGCGGGCCGTAGAGTAGGTACCCACGTCGGTACGGAATGCCTCGGTTGGCGTACCAGCGTTGAGTTGCGGGGTTAAGGTAGTCGGTGACATCGTCGATAAGCTCCTGCTTTGTTTTCTCGTTTATGATGACGGTCGAAAAGGGACGGGTGGCTCTTGACATGCATCGCTGCCAGGTCGGGTCACTAGAAAGTGCCCTGGTTGTTCCTCGGTAGATCTGTGTCTTATACGCGTCTCTCTCCATGTACTTTTGGCGAGCCTCAAGGAGAAGTTCCTTCAGAACCCATGGGTTGCGACCAAAGCATGAAATAGATATCTCCTCGCGTTCGCTGACAAGCATGTACGAGTTCTGTTCGCGATTTGCGGTGCGGCGGAAGAGGAGCAGATGGCCACGGTACCAGAAATAATGGCTTCCAAAGCTCGGCGTGTACGCAAGAGGCTTCTTTTTCTTCTTGTCCGATCTGACGCTTCTGTCGTCGTGTTCATATTCGTCGTCCTCATAGTCCGAGCGTATAACGTACCAACTTCGAGAAGCTAAATTGGTATTAACGACAAATCTACGCGCGCCTTGGGAGAATTGTTGGGTAGCCACCCAAGCCATCAAGATGTTATAAATTTCATCGTCGGTTCGAATATCGACCACAGACATGAAATGCGACTCGATTTTATCCCAAAGATATTGGCTCGCATAGTTCCAGCATACTATCAGCATGCCAGCTAATAGAAGTAGCGGGATGTAGAGGTTCAAGTCGATATGCAAGTACTTTTGAACAACACTAGCAAACATTGAAAACCCCGGGAAGAACCAGTCCAGAAGAGCCAACTGGGTTGGTGGGGTGACAGGGGAGATGTCATCTTGAATGGACCTAGGTGAGCACGAACTGAGGAGAGGTGCCGAAGGATCTGCCATTATAAGAGGTATGTGTGTATTAACGATATAAAGAAAGGCGGTAACAAATTATGTAGAAAAAGACGAGGTGTGATAGTGGCAAGGTTGCACTTGTCCCCAGGACCCGGCTAAGGATTCGTGGAATGGGACAAGAGTGCCCTTTATAATCTCGAGAAGTAGTGGTGGGGTGGTATAACGAGGANGGGGGGGTGTTCTGCGTTTCGTGAGATTTGACGGATGACTCGTAGTATTTAAATACTTGCTCGAGATGCCAACGCTGCTTGGCTACCGGTGTGGTCCGACAGGTAAGGCTGTGCGGCGGTGGGATGGTTGCCTGCGATCTTGCATATGAATATGATTGTTCACTTAAACTAGCTAGCTAGTCGTCCTATTGTGAGAGCTTAGGATATGCAGGCTAGGTGGACCAACAATGAAAAATCATCGACAGGTGAGACGGCTATTATGACAAACACGGCAAATGTATTGTGAGCTAACAAAGAAGTAGCAAATAACTGGTCTATCATTGTATGAAGGCGTGTGTTTGTGTGGGGGAGTTAACCTCCCTCAGCTTGACTAGAGCTAGGCATCAACGCTGGCTTAGACAGTCCTAACTTGTTGTAGAGAGACATGAATATGATTGATCAATTGAGACGTGGTAGCGCCCGCAAAGTGCATGGACAATCTCCTAACGGAATTTGGTAATTAGTAGGTAAAAAGATAGTTGGGCGAAGTATGTATGTCAAGAGGGAGCTCAGTGGTGAATGAAGTGATAGTATTTGCCCCTTTACGATGCTGCCTCTTCGACCAAACTCCTTATGTTGTACGTTGAGAGTGAAGTGACGTGTTATGGTGGGGGAGGCTGTGATTGGTTACCTCCTGCTCACTGCTTCCTAAGATCTAACACGAAAAAAAAAAAGACCTAGAAAGATGACTGCCAAGGCTATGTAATTAAGTATAGTACCATGGTTATGTACTTCCCGATACTCTGTTTCGCTGGAATAAAGGTTGTCAATATATCCATACCTATCAATCAATTACACTCTCCCGGAGTGGCCGACCAGAAAAGTTCGTGAGCAGTGCAGACACCTATCTAGAGGCCATTACCTCCGTCCATAGACGCACTACCGGCATAGTCACTCCGGGGTTTGTTACCACTAGCTAGGTACACCGGTCTGCCTTACCGCATGCCCTACCAACTGTACGACCTTAGCGCATACCCCGCAGAGAGTCAGCCCGCAGCAGGCTAGGTAAGGAATAGATGTGAATTAGCGGTGGTGAGTCATCGATGGAGACCATTCACAGCAGAGAATTAGTGGTTCTAGTTGGGCTCTCATTGACCCCTCACCTGCTGAAAAGAAGGTGCTTTCAGGCCTCAAAATAACACCTAAGTACTCGGTAGGTAGGTAGGTAGGTAGGTAGGTAGGAGGTAGGGAGGTAAGTGCATGGGAGACACATGTGAATGCACTACCTACGTCTGATGTGAGCATGGTTGTAACACCTGTTACTTGGCAAAGCCTTGTGGACAAGACGAGACCCTCTGGAGCAGCTATATTACTACACAGTGTCTTAGCAATAGAGCACCAGTCAAGATACCCAGTGTAGTTTTTCAATTGATGAAATACCAAGGTAAATAGGTAGATGTTCATACGCAGAAGCGCTGACATACGGCTACCCACATGGTCTCATGAACACAAGACTGAGACAAGCAGGAGATGCGGCAAGTGGGTATCTTACAATGATCAACCTATAGGCACCCTCTTGTCTGAGAGTTGATCCATCATAACGGTACCCCGATATCGACACCGATATCAATATAAATGAGAAGCAGAAGAAAATAAATAAAAGAAGCTGCTCAGTCCAAAAATAGAAACGTAGTAGGTAAGACATCAGAGGGCATCAGGGAAACCCTCCTATCGCGGGGCTGATCATTGATCCTTTTTGGTCCAAAACACCCAAACGCCCACCCACGGAAATAGATAGATACATCAGACATCGTAAAGCTGGGGGAAGACATGGCGAGGCTGGTTCTCGCTCTCATAACTGCCGTAGGACAATAACGGTGCATACATTAGATAGATAGATTAGATCGCTCGGTCGTGTTTTACATGTCAAGGCGGTCTCAGTATACTGCTGGCTCTGCGCCATACTGTGCTCCGTGGCCCCATACGGGGTCGTGGATCGGGGGCGGCGGTGGTGGTGGCGCGCCGCCTCCGCCCAGCTGGATGAATCCGGCCTCAAATCCAGGCTGTGGTGCCTGGCCAGGCATTGTCGGCGGCGGAGGCGGTCTCATGTCCATCTGCGGGCCGGGGGAGAAGTTATCGTAGGG
>JAPUUL010000851.1:0-13411 GCA_029590625.1 Lasiodiplodia mahajangana
ATAGCAACTTAAAGCATTTGGTGCGTTAGCACTATACTTAAGCAACGTTTTGCGCATTTTATGTATTATTTCTAGGCGCTTTTTAATAAAGCAAGCTATATATATATACTAACCTTAGAATGCTATTTATAAATAGTATTATTATAATTATAATATTTTTATTTTGGCTACTTATTAAGGCTAAAGAAAAAAACATATAAGTAGCTATACTAGTGTAGTTACGCTACTAGTTATTATATAAGCATTTAGTATACTTAAGTAACGTTTTACGCATTTTATATACTATTTTTAAGCGCTTCTTAATAAAGCAAGCTATATATATATGCTAGTTAAATAACCTTAGAATATTACGTATAGGTATGAATAGTATTATCGTAATTATAATACTTTTATCCTGGCCACTTATTGGGGCCGGAGAAAGAGGAAAAAAAGGAGAAAAAAACACGCAAGGCAAGCTAATAATGCGCTGCGCTGCACTGCACTGCACTGCAAGGCTCCCGAGACGGCCTCCTAAAACAGGTCTCTAGAGCTGAGATATTACCGAAAATGGCAATTCAAGCCTCTAGCGACCTAGATATATGTCATTGCTTTTGTGGCTTGGCGAGAAATTCTTATTCTTCGCGGCCATACAGAATTGTGCAGTGCTGTCGCGAAGTGAGACAGGCGCTGCTGTATTGTCTGCAGCTCATACCACATCGAGGATTTACAGCCAGCCAAGTGTCCTGTGCTACAGGCCACACCTACTTTTCTGGAAGCTGATATTTTTCAGAATAGCGGCTTGTTGGGCTGTGTAGGTATTGCGCGACGGGTGCGCTTGCGCGTGGTGTGGGCACATGCCAGGCATTCCACCATCCCATTTTGTGCCATTGCCTAGGTAGGATTACCTCATCCATCAATGGTCTATCTGGCATCCGCGCACATCCGGATTAGATAGCGCCGGAAAGAAAGAGAGAGACAGAAACCCGAGAAACAGCATCATGCAGCGGAGTTTCTCTCTGCTGCATCGCCGCCGTCTCTCAACCTGGATTCGATAGCGCTCTTTGCTGCCCTCCTCGCCAAGCCTTTCTCGTCCGCCGCCACAGCCACAACATCATCAACACCCAGTGAGTCGAGGAGGGATAGCCGTCTCGACCACTATCTCGACCACCCTCTCAGCCATCTCACTCTCTGCTCTACCTACTGGCCTTTACGATTCTACGACTTACGACAACGCATCTTCACCCTCACCGGCACCGTCTCCGCTCCTGCCCTCCCGCCGTATCCTTTCTCCATGTCTTCTCGTGCGAGACGGGGAGTTCCCGCCACACCCCGAGTCATCTCCCCGAGCCCTACCCCCTCCGATCACAGCGAGACGCCTCAGAATGGCACCGCCTACCTCGGGCCTGTAACGCGATCTGCTGCCCGGCGCCGCCAGACTGGAAGCGTCACGCCTCAGCTGCCCATTCATGAGAACCCCGATGAGGAGTCCGACCCGGAGCTTCGCAGAGCCAGGACCCGGTCGCGAAGCCCTATAAAGGCGCGCAAGATCAAAAGTCTCGCCAAGGTTAAGGCTGACGCGGAACCGAGCCTAAGCCCGATAGATGACGGTGCCGTAGATCTTGCGAACGGTGCGACCAAGTCGTCTAACGGTCTTTTGGCCCCGCCGTCTCTGGCACTCGGCGCATCTATAGGATGGAATTGGCGCGACTTCAGCCGTAGCCCCAGTCCTCTAGGGCTTATTCCCATCCATCGCCATTTCCAGACCTTAATTCACAAACACGAGGTACCGAGGAAAGCCTTGCATGTTTCAATAGGGTTCTTCGTGTATTGGCTTTACGTCACGGGCACGCAGACCTCGGCAGTGCCGCCTTACCTCATGGCGGCTCTCGTACCGATTGCTAGTGTCGACTTTCTGCGTCACCAGTACCCCTCGTTAAATCGGTTTTATGTGAAGTGTCTCGGCGCTTTGATGCGTGAGACGGAATATGCAGGCTGGAATGGTGTTATATTTTATCTTCTGGGGGCATGGATTGTTCTACGCTTCTTCCCTAAGGATGTTGCTGTTGTCGCAGTTATGCTCCTCAGCTGGTGTGACACAGCTGCCAGCACCTTTGGGCGGTTATATGGGAGATACACCCCTAGAATCCGCCGTGGCAAATCATTGGCAGGGTCTCTTGCTGCCTTTATTGTGGGCGTTGCGACTGCTGGCTGGTTCTGGGGAATTCTAGCCCCTCGGACCGGACCCTTCCCTGGGGATGACCAACATCCTTTCATGTTCCAGGGAATATTACGATTGCCTACCTTCGCGGCGAATATGTTAGGGTTCGATGAATCCCCTAGTTTGAAAGGGCCTATTGCGCTCGGTGTTATGAGTTTATGGTCAGGGTTGGTGGCAGCTGGGAGTGAAGTGATTGATCTGTTTGGGTGGGATGACAACTTGACGATACCGGTACTCAGTGGTGTGGGCATTTGGGGCTTCTTGAAACTTTTCGGCTAGAAGACATTACAGACTAGAACGCGACAACGATTTCGCGCGGCATTGGCTACCAACCGGCATCCGAGGACAATGCACGGTCCTGGGGTGCATCTTCGATAGATGGCACAGGGATTTAGACTCGACGGCCAAGCCGGACTCTCAACTTATCACATGACTTAACGGATTGCATGTGTTCCTTGCTCTAGACTTGACATATATACCTAGACTGTCATTCTTGGACAAGCCTAACCAAACCTCCACTCAGCATATCTCAAACCAACCCACTCGGAAAGCCTGCCTTCCACAGCGGGGGATACGTAAAGACTCGTTGCGCGTTGATGCATCCTGCCGGCTTGCCACAAGCGTGGTTAAATGGCATTGTCATAAATAAACAGGTCGTGTCTCGTACTCGAAGTCCTACAGCCGCGGCCTGTTATGTAGACGCAAATTACACAACATTGAAGCACGGGCAACCTGTCGTTTTACTCTGACTTAGCCAAGGACTACAACGGTCGGGACGAATTGCCACTTGCTATAAATGGGAAAGTCGGGAATGCATCTCCCTGCATACGCATCTAAGGGTTCTAGACGACAAAGGGCAGAGAGCAACGGGTTACCGGTTGTAATCCGCCCCATCCACCCCAAACCAACCCAGGTTCCATCTAGGCAGATTCGGTTGTGTCTGCTGTGTCCCGTCACTGAACCCAGTTCACTGCATGCAAGATTGTTCGGCCTTCCAAGTCCTTCGATATCCGCACAGTTGGCAGCCATACCTGTGCCCCCGTTCCGCCTATCGGATCTCAATAAATCAGCTCTCCCAAGTCAATCTGCCTTGGTACAAGCCGTAATCCTATCAGTAGGCTAGCTATATATTCTCCTGCCTTGCGCTTGGCCTTGCGCTCATCAGGCTTAGGCGCTTCTAGTAGAGCAATAATCATTCCAACTAAGAGTCTGCTACATTACGTATTGATGAGTCGAGACTTCGGAGGTTACATTACGAAGAACAACTCTAGAATCCTTTTCTATCACTTCACCGACTTTAGGGAGTTCAAAGGCCGTCTACCAAGAACGCCGTCGGCACATAGGCATGAGCCTACTGCAAACTACCTTATAGCCTAGGTACCAGTCACGTTATCGACTGGACCCGATTTGCCGGGTTGCTAGATGTGACTCTCCTCTCCATTGCCGGACTGCAAGTCATCATTCTCCACTACACCGTTCTAAGTCGTTTTTCGCGACATATTGCAGGTGATCTAAACTTATCAAGATCTGGCTTATGCGTCGTCCCTTTTTTTTTTTCGGTGTAAACAGGCTATCTGTATTGCTACAGCTCTCGCCATTTGAATAACCTGGTACCTGTTTTATCCTTGCCGACAATTCCCAGGAATTCTGAGGCAATAGTAATTGTCAGCAATCCGAAGAAAATACGCCGATGCCATGGTCATACCCACCATCAACACCAAGGCACAGGACGTTTGTGTAAAGCAAGCTATAAGAACTAGCGGTCGAGACTCAGTGTGGTACACAACTAATGGAGACCCTGTCGGCTAACAATCGACGTCCCATGTCCGCACCTGGCCTGCGTTCGTTGCTTGTGGACTTGGAATGATTCAGTTGGAAAAAAAAAAAAAAAGTCTACGGTTTTGTGATGTCAGCGCTATGAAGGGCATTCATTCAATTCGGCTGGAGGGCCCTTGCCACGTCAATATTTTGACAGCGGCCAGTTTTGCTGACCTTGCGAGTATCCGGGCCAGACGTCCGACCTGCAGTTCTCCTTGCCTGTGCCAAAAGTGGACTAGACGGAGGCGATCGATGACTGGACGGCCAATCAGTTATGAGCTGTCCGAAACGGGCGTTGAATTGAGGTAGACACGTCAAAGACGCCGCAGCCAGCGCATCTGTCTTTCTAATCGCCCGTAGCGTCCATGCAACCAACTCCCACACACGTCCCAAGATACGCCAGACTGCGAGGAGGCGTTCGGATACCGAAAAAAGGCTGTGGTCCCGCGTATATAGATCCAGATCCCGGTGTAGTAAGGGCCCGCGCCCCTGACAATTGACAATTGCGACGCTTCACGCGTCAGGCCCGCGTGCCCGTGTGTGAAAAAAACAACATGAGTATCCCGAATCTCTGGTCTTTTTCCCGACGAACACCGTGCAATCCCATGTGAGAACCCAATGGTCGTGGTGGGGCAGACGGCTTACCGTGAAGACGTGATGATGGGAGGAGGAGGGGGGTTTAGGTACCCTAGATAAACAATGCCTGCCTGCCTGCTAAGCAATTGAGCGGGGGTCAAGGCAGAGTTCGTGAACGATTGCGACTAATAAGCTTTTGTGCTTGTCCTTGTCCCTTCAACTTCAGGCCTGCTGATGCAGGTTTCCTAGGGTCAATTCCCCCGGGTTTGCTCAATTCCCTAATTTTCGACCAATCAGAAAATTGGCTTGACTGAATTGTTCGCATTCCATGTCAATCTCAGCATGAGCACGATCCTCGTTCCCGTTAGATCGAGAGGGACGCATCTAAGGGCATGTCTGCCTGTCTGCAAGGTAAAAGGGACGTCCTTGCTGCTATGTAGTTATCTCGAGGACACCCGTCTGGTCTGTTCTGGTTGATCGATGGGGAATTTGTGCAGAAAGGCAATTTGGGATGGCTAATAAATCAATCAATCTAGTTGGCTGGTTCCGGGCCTGACAACACATCATGACACCAAAAGGCCCAACATCCTGCATCTCTGCCTGACCTGACCAGTAACCGATGGCTTTGGCAATTTCGATATCCATTCTGACGTCTAATGGCTTTAATTGCCTCCTCCCTCTTCCACCCACTCCCGTCCTCGGCGTGCCTCCAACGGGGCGACGGGCTCTCGGCCTATTCTGCAATAACACGGAGAGCCATTTGATTCCTACACGCCCCCTCCCTTTGCCCTGCTTGAGTCGCGGTATATGAAACTTCTCGCCGCTTTTGCATCTGCGACTGGCGTTATTTTTTTTTAGCGTCAGCGCGGTTGTTGCGCATCAATGGGCTTCTGTCTATATTAGCCCAGAAATATGAGTGGATGACGCTGAGGCGGTGGGAGAAACAATCTCGACTGTGATCGATATCAACAGCCACACCCCTCTCAGCAGAAAACCCGGTAGACCACTGTTCTCCGCGGCGAATCCCGATATTACTTTCCATGTATGTATGTATGTATGTATGTATGTAGTCCCACCTTCATGTTAACTACGCACCACGTGGTGATCCGTTGGGAAAAAAAGCCACTGCTATCGTTCTCGTACGCAGTTGCTTCTAGGGGAGGAACCTTGTCTTGCCCTGCTGTCGGCTCATCCTCCCAGTCCCCTCCTCGTTCCGCCTTGCCGGAAGTTCTTGAGACATATATCTGGCCCGGACAAATCCTGCTCTGTCAGCTCATGCTCTATTTGTCTGATTCCTTTTATCCACCTTCCCCGGCAGAGCTCATTCGCTGGCCGCCGCGTCAGACACCCACCTCAAGAGTTTGAAGCTCCTCACGTACTTGGCACATTAAGTAGACCGGCGTCCAGATCCAGTTTCCCTATCTAATACACACCCCCCGACCCTCGCTTGACGACCCCTGAGTTGCTAATGCAGGCTTCCTCCAAGTATACCTACCTTGCTGATAGCTGTACGCCCCCATCCTATGTAGGTGATTCCTGCCTATACATGCCGTGCCCACCAGGACCAAGGATGCCCCAAGGCGGAAACATGACGTTCGCCCCGTCGATCTGGATTTGTGAACGATTTGCCGGCTCGCCCAAACCCCATATAGGCACCCGAGCTAAGTCCTCACACCTGCCCATATCTAGCCTTAGTAAGATAGGCATATACGCTATGCTCGTCAGCAAGGGTGAGTGAGTGGTATGCAGGTAGGTTATAGGCATGTCGACGCGTTCCGGTTACAGCACGACCGCCGCCACAGTAGTACTGCTCTTTGCTGCTGCATTTCCACTTTCCCAGACAGGCTCCTCCCATGGTACGAAAGCAACGTACATGAAGCAGTAGTATCCCCACGTGCCACCCCACAGCCTGAGGACAGCAGGTGATATCCGGGCCGTGAGAGAGAGAGAGAGAGAAAATGATAGCGAGAGACGAGACCGTCTCGTCTGGTAGGTACACGCCTACCCAGTACCTTACACGTAAGAAGTACCTCTCTCTATACACACACACACACACACTTACCATACATACCCCCAATGGACGAGAACGTCGTTTGCCAAGTGAAGGGTGGCAGATATGGAACGGAGCCTCAGGTAGACCAAGAACCGGTCCAGTCCAGTCTACATCGCAGGGTGTTCCGATCCAAACCGTAGCATCTTGTGGGNTTAGCTCCTAAAGGAAAAAAACCACCCCATATCCCGTCGTAATATTATCCATTGCTGCTTCTGCTAAAATTTCCCCGGTTCGCTACCTCACTCTTGCTCGGCTCTTGCCTGAAATCCCGAGTGCGCGGTACGAGCAATCCCCGTCACTCGTTTGTCCCGGGGTAACCCCCCCATTCCATCACATGTATGTATCTATGTATGTATATACACATGTATATATGTTTGTATCTAGATACATGTCGATGTATGTATTTTATCTCCACGGGGTTTGGGTTCCATCTCGAATTAGCCCCCCTTATCATATTATGTACATTAGATACTAAGTAGATGTATGTAGATGTAGATGTAGATGCGTACGCGCGTGTGTGTATCTATCAATTCTGATACTATCTGTCTCCTCCCCTTTTTCACATCTTGTTGCTTTCTCGCCGCTCACCCCCTGCTGTCTTGAACCTATCTAACCTAGGCTGCCTATCTATGTACAAGCGTTCGTTCATCACACGTTGCCTCTCCCACTCAACTCACTCCTTACTTGCTCTATCCGCGCCGCCAGGGAACAGGGATAAGGGGGCCGGGGGATCCCAAAAGTGCAAGTCTCGGTTCCTGTTGTTGCTGTGTTGCTAATCTTTCTTTCCCTCCCTCGCTCTAGTAACTTAGCTGTGTTACGTCCCCTCCGTTGTCTCCATCCCCATGTTCGTTCGTTCCCAGATCGGACGAATAGGACCGCGGCAGATGAACGGCCTAGAGGCAACGGCCGATTCCTCTTGCCCTCGATGGCGTTTTGACTTAGACGTGCCTACTGGCAAAAAAGTATAAAAGGATGAGTTCTCGACGGGTTGGTCTTCTTTTTTTCTTCTTCCTTCCTCATCAGTTTCCTCTTCACTCAGACAACTCCTACTCCTTGATCCCTATCTCAGAAATCCATCGTGANGAAGCATCTTCGACTTCAGTCTCAGCCCAGTTCCAGACCAACACACAAGACATACACACACACACACACACACACACACACNAACAAACACAAAGACACCAAGTCTTACACTTATACTTCGATATTACCTTCCTGTCTAGTACCTATCAACTGTATAGTGCTAGCATCCCCTAACCCACACCCATCTTGCCTTACATACCCCCCTTGCCTATCCATCTGCACATCAAATATAAACAATCTCCACAATGGCCGCCTACTCATCGCAGTACTACACTAGCGGGATGCCCATCCATTCCAAGGATGCAGACGCCTCGTACACATACCCTTATGGATACACGAACCCCTCGTACGGTGTCTCGCCACCAGAGACGACGGACCCGTCCGTTGTGTCGTCCGGAGGCGCGACATACTCGTACGGCGGCAGCAGCAGTGCGGCAGCCGCCTCTTCGGGGTCTTCTGCCGTAGGCGGCGGCGCTGATTGCTACTACTACGGTAGTGATAGCACCGCCTCTGCTAGCGGCGTTGACTTCAATGAGTACATGCAAGACCGGTTCTCTAACGCCTTCGACCCTCTGCCACTAGACCGAAGCCTGGTAACGCAAGCACAAACGTGAGTTCCCAGCTATTGCAAATAGATTCGTTGCGCCTAAAACCAGGAGAATTCACTGACACAAAACCAACAGNTTCCGGAACCCTCAATGCCAAGCATCGCGAGCTGTTAGAACTACAGGCAAAAGCGCAAGCACGTCTAGCCAAGTCACGCGCCCGCTTTGCCGACGGCGTGCGGGATGCACAGGAAGTGCGGACGAATCTTGAGTGGACATCTAAGAAAGTCTCGTAAGTTTAACATTTATTTCATCCCCAAAATTTCATGAGAGAAAACCAACAGGAAATTTTACTAACCAGTCAAAAATAGGTCCATGAAAAAGAAGGCTGAGAAGAAGCACTCAAAAGAGTATCAAAAGGCTCGGGAGCGATACCCATCACCCGAGTACTAAACCTCCCATGGCTCTTTTCTCATCTCTTCGAACTACACACGTCGAGATGTTGAGCCGCACTGCCCAGCACAACAGAGCCTCAAAAATTGGGGACCAGGGGAGTGCGGCAACCAAAATTTTAACTTTTCTACCCTTGTCGTTTAACTACAACCGTTGGTTATTAATTTCCTAGCGGCGTTTCAGGAGTCTGTCTGGAAAAATAGTCTGGCCCTAATGCAAAGAGGGCGGGCGACTATGCAAGATCTCAATATGCGAGATCAGCTGCGTGCGCCATCGTACTGCTTTCTACCACGTGTGTGGGAGATACTTTGAATGCACACGCCCCTCCTTCTCAAGGTGGTGTTTCCTAGGTTTCTGCCATTTTTGGATCCGCACACACCCTCCCGCGTCTGGTTGGGTGGAAACGTGCCATTGGCGTGCTGATAAGCTGCGGTTGACGTTTGTCGGCTGCGCGGCAAATAGACGCCCATGCGCATCGCTGCTTTATGTCGCGGCAATGGCCTGGTACCTCGGCAGGGCGTGTGGACAGCAATAGTCACAGGGGATGGAAGTGCTATGTCTGTTCCTGCATCCGGCTTGATTCCCTCCCCACGCGGATGGTAGTCAGACACGTGCTGACGTACAGCGACGGGACTAGAGGGGCTAACGAGGATGGGAAGATGGGTTTAACATGGTTATGACTTATGATTGGATAATTTCGGGTGGCTCCGGGGACTACATGGGCTAAATGTACATGATCTGAGTATGTAGCAGGGACGTAGGCACGTATGCGAGACAGCATGACCTGCGTGCGACCGGTGTGGCTCCCCAGGGCTGGGTAGATCTGCACCTGGGTAACCGAGAGCCGGGCGAGAGCTAACGAGCGCACGGGTAGCTTCCAGGGGTGAGATAGGCGTCTTGGAGCGTCTTAGGGACACACTCGGGGCGGACGACGGACAAAGTATCTCTTGTAGATAAGTCACGCCTACTACGCCCGACGGAAGGGCCACACCTTTCCTTTTCTGGCGTTATAGGCTTCCCTGTTCTGTATCGGGGATGAGAACTTAGGTAGTAGTAGTCACGGGCTGTTGGAGAGTTTCCTTAGGGTCCTTATGATTGGATAGAGACGGCGTTGCTTCTAGCGGCAGTAATACACTGATTCCCCCTTTTGGCGACAGACCCAGCGTAGCTTCGATGTACCCGTGCTGTAGACCTCGAATGTACCTGTACTTTCCACCAAGCTATCAGGCTCTTAGCGAGGGTAGGGGTGCGTGTAGGGGTTGTCTTATCCATGCATAGGCGCGTGGAGGTCGTCCAACCGTAGGTGGAGGGGTACGCCATCCTATGTGTTGAAGGTGGTCACGTGACTTCGTGATGCTTCGGAGAGTAGGCTTCTGTCCATCGGTTCGGTTGAATAGCGGCACGTGGTGTACTTAGTGGTGACCGAGTGCGGTGAGCAGAGATCGGTGAGTAGGCCTATGTCTACCCACAAATTCATGGAATACCCTACTGACTCAGTTGAGTGTGTGTCAAGATTTGAGCCGGTGCCGGCCGCCTGCAAGACAAGGCAAGGGAGAAGCAACAACCGAGACACTTCAAAAAGAGATGTGACATATATGATCTCAAGGCTGTACTGCTTTGGCTTCCTCCCAAGACACCCACGTTCCGCGGGGTTCCAAGCCCTTATCCTTTTCGAGACTATCCCAGGGGTTGACTATGAAGGCAGGATCATAGTAACTTTCCCACCACTTAGTCCCTGATTGGTCTCGATTTATATTGCGGTGCCATTCTCCGCGGCCACCTCGACTGGAGTACTCGCTACCAGCTACCAAAGAAGACGGTTGCACGGGAGTATATGGGCCGGCTGAATTACCAACTATGGCATCAATCTTGGACTGAAGGTCGTCGGCAGGATCGGCAACGATAGGTGCTGATGGGCGTGAGGTGTCGAGGTATTGGGGTTCGGGGTCCTCATCGTCATCATTTGTCGTGATCTGCTGGGCTGCTTCATCTTCCGGAGAAACCTGGGCTGCATTTTCATCATCATCATCGTCATCAAGATCAATCTCATCCGCGTTCGTGTTCTGCCTCCTTTGGCCCAAGGGTACCGTGTTGGAACCGGTGGTTGCTGCGTGGTTGGCGTTATACCGATGGAAGGGGAGAGCAGAGGCGGAAGTGGAGGCGGAGGTTGAAGGCGAGATGGGAGCGACGAAAGCATCCGTGCTAGGGTTGAACTTGCGGCGCTTGTTGGGCTTTTGGGCACCAAAGCTAGAGAATCCCATGGCGGCAGCCATAGCGGTAGCGGTGTCTTCTGCGTCGTCCATTGTGCACAGGAACGTACGAGGAACCACACGTTACCTCGGATTGCGACGGCGGAGCGCGATATGCAAACAATTGGCGCCTCGCGATAGTTATCGTGGACTTGGTGAGTTGGGTGTCGAATGGAACGCGGGCAGTGGCAATCCGGGTGGACTGTCAGGTGCCTACCAAGTCCGGGTTCGCCTCCTTATGACGGGATGGCAATGCGACCAGCCTTTCTAACAGTAATCTGGTCTGGGGACCCTTTGGTTGTGCCTATGGTGATGGGCTAAGGCAGCGCTCCAGAATACGACGAGTCACGTCATTAAATAGTATGTTCGGGTGTGTGATGTTGGCCAGCCAGGGCGTAGGCACGGCAGTGAGAACGTAAGTAGGTGGCGAAGTAACTAAGGGCAAGTCGCAAACACCTTGTTTCTATGGTCCTGAGAAAATGTTGAAGTCGCGGAAATTGTTTGAAACGCTCCCTGATATCACGAGACAAGATTATGTAGGTAGATTACCTAGGTAGCATGTTCAGGCAGTGACGAGGTATCTACATGTGAACCCTGGAAAGATCTGGATGTAGGGAAAATGTATGTACGCAGGCCTGATTAGATAGCGTCAGATTTAGGCAAGTGCAAGGACAGGGGTGCTTTGAGGGGAACTTTAGCCTAGAGTTTGGGCCAGGTTCCCGGGTCTCTCACAGGCGTCGTTAACCTTTTTTTATGCGATTTGCGGAATCTCTATAGACAGGTTAGGTACATTGAATTAACTTTGTGTGCTCTGACCTGTCTATTCCAAAATACGCTGAATGAAGAAGCGGTCAAGCGTTAATGTATGGAATTAATTGCAATGGTATTACGAACAGCCGTCGCTTGCCGATATATCGGCGAGAAAAGTTCCAGACCCCAACCTCAAAGCTCCCAATCCCCAGTCTCAATTGGGACCTCAGATGTGACATCATTGGTCCCTTGAAACAACCCCCGGATGCTTGACCTTCCGACGGGCTAAGACCAGCATAGCTATTCACCTCCTGTTGAACTGCAAAAAGAAGGCATCTATCTACTCGACAACGCCTCCTTAGATATCTACATCTTATGAGTTCATGATAGAAAAGAAATAAAAAGCCAAATCTTCGCTTGTATTCTATTCAGTCAGGACCTTAACAATGGCCGACGACGAGGCAACAACAACAACAACAGCTCCGGCTGCTACTTCGACGGAAGTACCACCAAACCCCATTAACCTACGTGCACCGTCCAAATATCTGTCAGATCCCTCAAAGGCACCAACAACATCGAGCGAACCATTCGTCTCCCCATCAAAGGAGTGGCTCCACGGTACTTGGACCGTCACACATTCGACCTTGTCCATGTGGCGCTCAGCCCAGAACGTCCGAATCACCTACCAGCCGCACATATACGCCTCGACCGTTCCCTTTCCCACCGACGGCAACGGCCCAGCCGTGAACGACAATCTAGTAGAATATGAGAAGAAAGGCGGCAAGGGCGGTGTCAGCACTGTTCTTGGCATCGAGAAGCCCGACCCCAACATCCCCGGTGCCTGGAATTGGCGCGGCAAGGGCTGGCTGATGATCGCGAGCAGTCACTGGGAGATTCTCGGCTGGGGCGAGCGACCTTTGTCAAGCGGTGAAGGCGTCGAGCGCTGGGCTGTGACCTGGTTTGCGCCTACGCTATTCACCGAGGAAGGGATCGACCTCTACAGTGATCGGAAAGAGGGGCTGCAAAAGGAGACCGCAGACCTTATTATCGAGGCGCTAAAGAAACTCGAGGCTCCGAAGCTAGTGCAGCTTGTTGAGAAGAAGATGATGGAGGTCGCTATCAGTTTGCCTTGGAAGGAGAGCGCGAAATGATGATTTCACCGCAAAATATCCCAAGTCTGCTTTGGTTGGAGAGTTAAGAACTCATATTAGAGATCATGATACCCCTTGAATAATAAGCATTGCATTGTCACACATATATCTTGCTAAGAGCGATAGTAGCGTCTCATAATTCATAATATTGCCTTGCAGGCTTAGCCAGGGGTATCTAATACTCGGTCGCGTAACGCCATGCTGTAAAGTTATGTAAATCTAATAATGGTCCGTTTTCGCCAAATCTCGTCGACTTCGTCCCGATGACTCTCTCTCCCGGTCTTCACGTTCCCCTTTAGTGTGACTTTGATGACCCCTACTGTCGCGTCGATGATCGTTATGGTGTCGACGATGACGCCCGTGATGGTCGCCATGATCTGACCTACGGCGATGTCGATCCTTATCCCGATCGCGTGACCCAGACCGATGTTCACGGGGACCACGCTCGCGTTTTCTACCCCCTTCATCCTTAGACGTCGCATCGAGGCTAAAGCCCTCGAGCTCGCCAACATCATCATGGTGTCTCCGTCTCTTCT
>JAPUUL010000852.1:0-13402 GCA_029590625.1 Lasiodiplodia mahajangana
ATGCCCTTATCACTTCTAACCTTGATCAGGTTGTCACCTTCGGTTTCGATAAGTTCCAGACTTACATTGGCCCCGGCACCGCTGTCTCCGACAGAACCAAGAACTGCCAGCTTCACTTGAACCTCAAGTACCCTGGTGGTTTTCAATTCGCCGTCGTGAGTATCCGTTGACAGACATGAATGAGATAGCATTCTAATACGCTCACCTAGGTTGAGTCTACCTACCACGGCTACGCACAGCTTGAGAAGGGTGTCACCGGAACCTTCTACTCGACTTACTATTTCAGCCAGTCGCCCGCTGACACCGTAAGTGAAATCTCAAGCCATGATTCAAGGAAAAATAGAAACTAATAGTAGAACAGACTACCACTCAAACCTCGATCTCTGGTGGCGGCCTCTGGGAGTTTGGTGATGTGAGTCCCCTTACCTCTCTCATTCAATCAAGCTTTCTATACATCGCTATTATACTACGCGAAAACGAAGACTGGGCACTACTGATATCAACTCTACCCTCTATCTAGGTCTACACCAAGCAAGACCTTGTCCCCACTGCCTCCGTCATCTGGTCGCCCTGTGGCGCTACCGGCATCCTCAACGTGAACAACCGCATCGCGCTCACGACGACCAACACCACAGCCTACGGCACCATCTCCGACGATGATGCCACCGTCGCCCTGACACAGCAGATCCACGTCGCCTGGCAGGCNTTGCAAGTAAGCGCGCAACTTGGTTACTCGCTTCAGGGGAATGCTTTCAGACTTTTGGGGTTTTCAGGTTTTCTTTTTTGTTGGTTGATTTAAGTATCGAGTCTGTTGGCAGGCACTTTGCATCATCATCATCGCGTTATCGTTAGCGGGTCCAAAAAAGGGAATTGCTTTCATGCGCTTCTTCGTTGGCATGAAAAGATTTACCGCGGCATATCGTTTAGCTCTCTTTTGAATTCTAAAAGGCATATTTCCTAACCAAAAGGACTTCGAATCGGTCAGATTCGATGTGACTCGCTCTCATCGTGAATACAAATCTTTCGTAAGGCCTTCACTTTACCTTAATGATGAAGCGAGTAATATTGACCTAAACCCAAGATAGATGAAGCCATCTCAAATCCTTTCGATATCTGAACAGAGACATAAGAAGTATGTAATAGATTGAATGAGATTATAGTGGTAATGAATGAGAGCGAGATGAGAAGGTCTGGCTCCATACGATATCCGTGTTGAGGGGTCGCGCTGGCTTTGGCGATTGACGTAATCAACACCCGTTCCCTCTCCATACATGATGAACTCAGATCTTTTACTTCCAATCTCAAATTTCCCTTACGAATTATATAAGCTATTGAGCAGTTATTCTATACCAACGCAGAAGCCCTCATGTAAATGATATCGCATCCTCAGTCTGGAACTCCGCTAGTTGCCATCTGACGTTGAACCCTCATGTGCCATCAGACACAACGTGCCATCCTGAAGTGCCTATCGTTACTAATGTATTTCTCTAATAAAACCCTTGATGTCGGATCTTTTATAATAAGAAACAGTATATCCAAACCCGAGCCGGAACATAATACTCTAGTGGTGATCGGAGACGATTAATTTTGAGACTAAGAATATGATCTCAATTCTTTCATGCGACGTTCATTTACGGGCGCTGCCGTAAATACCACAGAGCGGAAATTCATAGAAAAGCCCAGCTAGTCTCTAGACTATGTTGTCGCATCCCGATGAATTGGCCCCTGGGCGGAATGATGCATTCAACCCCTAAGACTCTACGACCGCAGCGCTACTACGCCGCTGGAAATTGTTGTACCGTTAAAAGTACTACTAGTAATAAAATGACTACCACATATATAGCGCTGACCTCAGTGGGACTAATGGATAAGGCTGGCTGTCTTGCGCACCTATCTCTGTGTTTAATCTGGGGCAAATTTCTGCAAAGGTCTTCACAACACACGGTTATCGATATTGTTTAAGCACCCTATATTAGGTAACTATTTAATAACATATCTAGCCCGTCTTGGTTTCCTATGTACCACTACCCAAAGGCAATGAAAATAGTACTTATCCAGAACACTGCGTAAAAGTGCGGGCGTCCTCTGAAAGAGGATAGTCCTGGAACCTCCGCTGGGTCTCACTCGAGAGCCGGCTTCATCGGCCTCTAGCTATCTGCTAACTTACATGAAAAGTGCTGTTGCCGACCCGAGTGAAGGTTGGGGCATAGCTTTGGGAGCATAACGCTCCACGAGAGCCAAGGCAACTATCATCGGCGTTGTCAACGTCTAGAAGGTTCTCCTCGAGCTGATCGACGGCTTCGAGATACTCTTCGATTGAGTCGGGTCCGTTTTATCAGAGTCTTCATCGCCTAAAACCTATCGGAGGCAGCATTNCCCCCCAACACTACCTCTGCATCGTAATTATCAGCAAACACCACATATCAATCGACATGGGATGAGAATTTATACCCTCTTCAGACTTCAATCCATCGCCAGAGCTACCCTAGGTATCGGCTACTTCCAATCTATTAGCAACCAAATCGCCGGAAATAGGGGCAGTAGCCTTTCTAGCAGTTAAAGGAGGGAGGGGGCTCTTAACTCCACTATCCTCCAGCATTCGAACTATAAGCTTCCCCAAAAGATGTAAAATCCCTTTGGTGCTTGGTATATTCCAGTTGTATGCCGTTATACTCAGAACTTAAACGGGTAACGTTGTGAGCGTCGGGCTTCGCTTTAGTCTCTTTCAGGTAGTCGTCGTACCCTGCGGCTTGTTTTCCTAAGCTAGTTAGAGACATCATCTTAGCAAACGTAACAATGGTAATAATTTGAAATAGAATTGCGATTGCGTGATTGTAAACCCTTCCATGATCGGCTAGCAGCAAAGTAATATGCGAACGAGAGAAGGGGGCGGGAAGCAGGGCATTAGGGGATGGATGGATGGGAGATGAAGAGAGGGATACGAAGAGGAGGGGATGGACAGAGAGGGATAGAAAGAAAGAGAGGGACGAAAGGAAGGCGACAGAGATAAGAGGAAAGTAAGATAAAAGATATCTCCGCCTGCCTCTTTAACAATCTGAGTCGTAGGTGCTCTCCATATTTTCCCTTCGGAAGGCGCGATAGTAGATATACAGGTATGCATAAGTCATGTGGAGATGGCTCACGCCGTTATAGGATGCCAGGTGTTTGTTACACCGCACCCAGTAGACAGGTCTCACCGGCCACCAGTTCCAAAATGGAAGTGGCCGTAGGAGGCTTCACATTAGGCCTGTCATCACCAAGTACGCCTTCCGAGAGTAACCCGGAGATACTTGAAATATATTATGATTACGTAGGAGCTCCAACTATGAGGGAATGTACACAACTACAGGTAGGAAGTCGGCTCTTAGAGTTAGCATTGTCAGGCATGCATCATCTACAAGAGGATGATCCTGAGATGGTCTTAAATGGGGCTATGAAGTCATGTCTGACTACTGCCGTAACATAAAACGTTGTTTCTAAAACTAGTGTACTGCGTTATTGTTGCAGTAATGGCATTCTCCAAGAAGCTTTCCTTACGGAAGGCTTCTTCAAGACAGTTACTTCAAGACAGATTCTTCAAGACAGTTTCCTCAAGACAGTTTCTTCAGGATGGTTCCGCCCAGAAGGCTTCGCCAAGGAGTCTTCACAATTCCCCCCTCCCGATGCCATGTCAACGTCTTCGTTGTATTGCGACCCCATTTTTCTCTCCGTTGTTTTCGGTATCGTAATATTGTGATCATCTAATAGTGGCAAAGTGGTTGTCTTTGTACTCCAAGTCCTTTGCCCGCCAGGCGGGGTGTGGCAGTTTGGGTGTGATACGTCGAGTTGGAGTAGTGTTCGGGTCGCCGATGAGGATATCTCGTCGTCGCTCTTCTTGGCGGTATCGCCCTGGAGACATGGCCCTAGGTAGCTACTTACGTATAATTACCCTGTCCTGGATCTGGGTTCTTAGCGTAGTCATAAGAAAACACCGTCCTTTACGACTAGAATTGCTTTCAAGTAAAATTAAAGCAACGTTTGGAAGTTGATGACTTAGGAACAAGACCATATTAAAATGGTACTGGGTGTTGATGAACACCTTCACGGAAGCACTTCCAGAGGGTTTCTTGAAGGTAAAGGCGTAGGTGGTAAAATCATCGTGAACTTTGTTAAAGGAGGAAACCCCCCTGTGCCTCCTTGAAATATAACATAGGGCTAGCTAGAGAGCAAGTAGATAAAGCTATCGCTGATTTTATCCGAATATACTTTTATTTCAAAGAAAATAAACATTGCCTAAGAAGCAGATAAATACTCGTCTTGAAGAATATAATGTTTTCTAGCCAGTTATCTAATTGCGTTTATAGCTAGTCTCCAGAGTGCGGGTCGCGTTGAATAACACGAGCCGTTCCATTAGCTAGGAACGATACATTTTGAGCGAACGATTGTGGCTTTCCGTGGCTGCCACACGGCGAAGGCAACCCGGACAAGAAGACCGCTGGCGGTGAACTGGCCTTTGGCCTTGGAACGACTCGAACGATTATATATGCCGCAGCTACAACATTATCAGGAACATCGAATGCTGGAATTCGAAACCTCTACATGCATCCGCTTTTTGGAGATGAAGTACCCGGGTACTATATTTTCTTCGCAGCCTCCTTTTTCTTGTGCTCTGCCTTCTCTTTAGTCAACTGACTTTTGCTGATTTGATTGCCCCTTTGTAGGGCATTTACGACATTTTTAGGAAAGCCTGTAAATAAATCGATGTCGAATGTCAGACAGTCAGGGTGATCAACCAGATCAGCAATTTTTAGGCATGGCACAGTCCTTATTATGAGATGGAACAGCTAGCGGCACAGCGCAAGTCTCTATTGTCCTCTGTGTGGTGCTCTCCGCAAAACTTTTTTAGGCTACCTAGCTACATACTCAGGCCAGGTCCCTTGAAGTGCTGCGAAAGTGTTCAAGTCTCTAGAGCGCGGGCTATGTGATGTACTTGCCCTGCTCCATGATCTCAAAATGCAAGTTTAGCATGACTATTCAGCTGAAATATAGGTGGGTATCACAGAGAAAAGGACTAATTCTATTACTTAAATCATTAAGCACCTTCTTACAACATTACATTTGTCTAGCAAAGAATGTCGTACACCCCACCTACTTGAAGCACAATATTAGCGGGCGGACGCAGCCGAGTGAGAACATTCGCAGCCGAAGGTGCAGGTTGCATCTCCTAGCATCTCCTAGCCCACCTCCTAGGCTGGTAGCTTGGTACCTACTCCGCAGTGAACCCCAAACCCCAAGGCAGAACCCAAGTTGACGTCGTGGGGTCATCGTCGATTAAGTAATCACATCTATACTGCATGTGGTTGGGTCTTGGGTCGAGGGGCCAAAAATCGGCTGATAACGAAACTAATCTCCGCTTGAGCCCTGGACAGACCCTGGAGATCGATGAAATCACTTACGCTAGGTAGTTCTTATCTATGGGCCACTCGCTCCCGATTGGTCGCGGACACACTATCTAGGTCGTTTTTGCTTACATGTTGGCTAACCGTCATGGAATTTCGTCTGACCACCGCCCTTTTATATTATTATATACCTACCGGTCATTATCTTGATAACTTGATAAGAAACTACCCTAATGAAATTGCTAATGGGCAACTTGCAACTTGCCCGTCCGTGCGCCGCCGATAATACATTCTCGCAAGATTTCATGGGCAATTATTCATTCAGATACTACCTGCCGAGGTATTCAGATGTTCGCGCACGTGAGGAGACGAACGAAACGCCATGTCATTCATACGAGACGCGCAGCACCTGCAGCATCGCCCGTCACCGTCCCACGAGCGACGCCAGGTCTTGATTGATAGGTCGTCATCTTGCCATCGTGCCTTATCAGGGTTACATCCATGGCGACGCCTGATAGTATGGCTTATCAACCAATCCGAGCGCTCGGAGCCGATCGCAACAGTGTTGCAGTGAAGATCCTGCCCCACGAAACCCTTTCGAGAGCTTCAGCCCGGCGTAGGGCAACGTGGAGGTGGACGAGAGACAGCCAATGCCGGTACTAGAGGGCGTCTCACTGCATTGTCTAGGCTCTTGGAATGCCGTTGCACTAGCAGTCTAGTCTTGGATAGATAGATAGTGCGGGGGGTTAAATGCCTCCTTGGTCGGCTATCTGTACCTAGGATCTGCATATACATATAAGGTTTGTGTCGGCGCGTGTTTGAGTTCGGCTTCGCCCTTAGTAGTAGGTAGATGCTTGTGAGAATTGCTTTAGTGTGCGGCAGCGTCGCGACATTGTGCCGTCGATATTCCCTTTGATCACAACAAGTAGTGTAGCTAAAGGGCGTGACATCGACCATACTATAGTATTCGACCCTCTCTTCGCATAAGGGACGATCCCATAACTACCCGCCATGGACGGGACAACGGTGGTGGGCGCGCCGCTCGGCCAAGGTGTTGGGTATGGCATTGTTCTCGGCTTAGGGGCATTTTTCGCCTTCGGCATGGTAAGGAAGAAGCGGCTTTACCGCGATCCTACTCGAGCATACGCGAACGGCACCTGACCACCGGGTTTAGATTCTCATTACCTTCATCCTAAAGCGCTACAATTCCGAGCTGCAGACGTCTGAGATGTTCAATACGGCCGGGCGAACGGTAAAGAGCGGTCTCGTTGCGTCGGCGGTCGTATCATCATGGACATGGGCTGCAACACTCTTACAATCTACGGGAGTTTGCTATCGCTATGGCGTTTCCGGTCCTTTTTGGTACGCCTCCGGAGCTACGGTGCAAATCCTCCTCTTCGCCACGCTGGCTATTGAACTGAAGAGACGAGCGCCGAACGCGCATACGTTTCTCGAGGTGTATGTGCCCCATTTTCGTATCCCTTTAGAGACCTAATCGGTTTCGTGAGATGGAAACAAGATACTGATAAATCGAATAGCATCAAGGCAAGATACGGCACCATTACCCATTCCGTGTTCATGGGTTTTGGGCTTGTGACGAACATCCTTGTCAGCTTGATGCTTGTCGTCGGCGGTTCGGCTACCGTTACCGCTCTTACGGGGATGCACACTATTGCGGCTATCTATCTTTTACCTGTTGGTGTCGTGGCGTACACGATGGTCGGAGGATTAAAGGCGACAATCCTAACAGACTGGATTCATACTTTCATCCTGCTTATCATCATTATCGTCTTTGCTTTGACGGCGTATGCCACGTCTGACGTTCTTGGGTCGCCTTCGGCAGTGTATGATCTCCTGGTCGAGGCTGGGCGCTCTCATCCCGTGGATGGCAATGCCCATGGCTCATACCTAACGATGCGTAAGTTCTTCATTCTCATTACAGCTTTTCTGAATCGATTCTCGTCTACCAGGTTTCGTCCCCGCGTGTCTACCGTGAAGCTCCGTCTTTTATGTGGATCTACATAACTAGACCCATTTAATCGAGATGAGTAGCATTTATGCTTGAAGTCTGATCGGTTCCCCATACTGGAACCATTCAAAGACGTATACACATGCTAATATCTCATCCCTAGGCTCGACTGAGGGTATCATTTTCTTCGTAATTAACATCGTGGGTAACTTCGGCACTGTGTTTACGGATAACGGTTACTACAACAAAGCCATTGCCGCATCACCTGTCCATGCGCTCCCCGGCTACATCTTGGGCGGCCTTGCGTGGTTTGCGATTCCATGGTTGACCGCCACAACGATGGGTCTTTCAGCCCTGGCTCTGGAGAACATGCCCGCTTTCCCCACGTATCCTCGCCGCATGACAGAAGATGAGATCTCATCCGGTCTGGTCCTCCCGTACGCGGCTGTCGCACTACTTGGTAAAGGAGGCGCGGTAGCGACCTTGCTGATTGTTTTCTTCGCCGTGACCTCCGCCCTTTCGTCTGAACTCATCGCCGTATCCTCGATTTTCACATACGATCTGTACCGGACTTATTTCAACCCAGACGCAAGTGGCAAGCGGCTTATCTACACGTCTCATGTCATCGTCTGCGTCTATGCGCTGTTTATATCCACCTTCTCCGTTGGGCTCTGGTATGCGGGCATCTCGATGGGGTATCTGTACCTTCTCATGGGTGTGCTCATCTCTTCGGCTGTGATACCCGCTACTCTGACGCTCGTATGGTCGGGCCAGAACAAATGGGCTGCTGCTCTCTCCCCTCCGATCGGCTTGGCCCTTTCGTTGACCGCATGGCTGGTCACCGCGAAAAAACAATGCAATGTTCTTGATGTGGCCTGTACTGGCGCAAATAACCCTATGCTTGCCGGGAATGGTAAAGTCACCTACTAGGCTGTCTCTTTTCGAGATGAGCTAACAGAACTGTAGTTACCGCACTGTTAGCACCGGCGGTACTGATTCCTATCTTCACTCTCATATTTGGCTTGGTAGGTCCTATGTGTCTCGTCATGCGTATTAAGATTATACATACTTACCAATATGTCTGTAGGATAAATATGACTGGAAGTCGATGTCGCAGATCCGTAGAGCGGATGATCACGACGTAGCGGATGGAGCAGGCGTTGACCTCGAACAGACTGTGGGAGGACACGTCGAAACGAGCGACGAAATGCACGAAGAGCAAAGAAAACTCTTGCGCGCGAGCAAGATATCTAGGTGGACGACGATCGGGCTTACACTAGCTTTCCTGGTTCTGTGGCCATTCCCGCTGTTTGGCACGTCGTATGTCTTCTCCAAGCCCTTCTTCACGGGATGGGTGACGGTGGGCATCATCTGGATCTTCGTATCCTTCGGTGGTGTTGGGCTATTCCCGATCTACCAGGGCCGACATACCCTCAAGCATACGGCTCAATCTATATACTGGGATCTATCGGGCAGGAAACATCCTAAGCCGATCCATGCAGAGAGGGTCGTAGAAGATGAGCAGCGCGCTTCTAGCTCCGATGTGCCCTCGAAAAAGGATTCTGGGACGGTGAGTGGAGAGAAGGTATGAGAGCAGTGATTCGTCTGCATTCTCATGAAGGGGAATATGTACGAAGAAAAGCCATACGCTATATGAAGTCAGGTATTTTACCTACTAAGAACCAACTTAACTAGACACCTAATGAGCATTGGGTATTGCGGAAATGCCAAGCCACTATCATATCAGTCAATTGGCCGATCATCGGAGTTGCAGAGTTGGATGTAATGCTCACTCTTTCTGGGGAGAAAAATATAGCATTCGTGAAAATACGTGGGGAGGATAAATCTGAGATCTATCTACGCCGTACCTGACTACTATCCAATCAGACAGTAGCACGAAAAAATAGACCCCTGAGTTAAACTAATCTCCGAGAGAGCTGGTTGCTTGACCTGTCTCAATACGATATATACTATGCATCGTTGGCTGAGAATGTATTTCCAAAATTCGTGTTATAATATTGACTGTGTGTGTTGTTGGCTGTGGTACCTAGATGAGGCGTTGGGTGGGTGACCTATGTACTGTACTCTACCGTAGGCACATACCTAACACGCCCCAGGCTAACGGGATACCGGTCCGGATAGGTATCTAACCCACAGCGCAGGTGCACTCCACTGCACTATT
The DNA here is from genome assembly GCA_029590625.1 of Lasiodiplodia mahajangana. NCBI lineage: Eukaryota > Fungi > Ascomycota > Dothideomycetes > Botryosphaeriales > Botryosphaeriaceae > Lasiodiplodia > Lasiodiplodia mahajangana. The sequence continues at coordinate 9,530 of JAPUUL010000852.1, forward strand.
GAGGTCTGACGTGGGGTTGCACGGTCGGCCAAGCTTCTCCCAAAGTTTCATCATTACCATAAAACACGAACCTCTTGTTGCCGAAGGCGGGCGCTCCTGGTGATTCGTTTCCATTTGATTTCAGCGCTTCCTTCTCGTTTTTCTTCTTTTATCGTCTCATATTGTCTTTGGTTGCTCGTGCTGTTTAATGCTGTCAATCTGAGAACAAGCTACAGACTTAGAGCTTGTTGATACGCATCGTTCTATACCTGTCTACTGCACACCTGTATACCTCACGTCTTTCCCTGCACAATCGGCTTACTTTGCTAGAAAACTAGCAATTCTGTATTATTTATAGGCGATTATATAGAACGTTAATTGCAAACCTGACGATAATCGACCTATCCTCGTGCCCTAGGCACCAACAGACCGCCATTGAACTACACCCTACCTGATTCTTTGCTCAGCGACCCATTAGGCTATACGGTAGTATAGTAGATGAGCTGCCACGCTCCCAATAGGCGCTAGAGCGGCAGCCCTATCTTGCAATGGCTTCCAAGAAGGAAGAAAGAGATAGCATGGAGCAACGTTTCCGACGCTCCTATGACACCCATGACTCTTCTGACCTCGATTCCGATCTCGACGCAACCGAATATCTCCAGAGCGCTCCGTTGACCGGCGCCAAGTCATCCACTGCCTTCGAAACGCGCCCACACAGCCGCTTACTACGAAAACCATGCGGTTCGTGTTTTGCCGCTCGGTCCACACGATGCATCCTCATCTCTCTAGCCATCTTTGTGCTTGTGTGGCTCACACTTGGCACCGGGGGCTTCTTCGCCTTCAAGAAATACAAACAAGCACCTCCGGATGGATTGTCGCCCCCGTGGTACCCGTCACCTAAAGGCGGAACCACGAAGAGTTGGGCTGAAAGCTACCAGAAGGCAAGCGAGATGGTCCGGAAAATGACACTACCGGAGAAAATAAATATTACTACGGGGACGGGATGGATGATGGGACCGGCCGTAGGGAACACGGGACCCGCGATCAACGTCGGTTTCCCCTCCCTTGCCTTGCAGGATGGCCCGTTAGGAATTCGGTTTACGGACAATGCAACGGCCTTCCCTGCTGGGATTACGGTTGGCGCAACGTGGAATAAAGAGTTGATGTACCAATGGGGTAATGCCCATGCGGTCGAGGCTCGAAAGAAGGGCATACATGCTATCCTCGGTCCATGCATTGGACCTCTTGGGCGAATGCCGGCTGGTGGTAGGAACTGGGAGGGATTTGGAGCGGACCCGTATCTGCAGGGCATTGCTGCCGCACAATCCATCAAGGGTATTCAAGATGAGGGGGTCATGGCTACCAGTATGTGACTCCTATAACACTATGAAGCTATATATGCTGACATGCAGTATAGTTAAACACTTAGTTGCTAATGAACAAGAGCATTTCCGACAATCCTTTGAGTGGGGTCTGGCTAATGCGATATCTTCCAATATCGACGACAGGACTATGCACGAACTGTATCTCTGGCCCTTTGGCGACGCCATCAAGGCCGGAGTAGCAAGCGTCATGTGCAGTTATAACCAGATTAATAATTCCTACGCATGTGGTAACTCGAAGTTGCTGAATGGTCTATTAAAAGACGAGATGGGATTTTCAGGATTTGTTATGAGCGACTGGCTCGCGCAAAGAGGCGGTGTCTCCTCTGCTCTGGCTGGTTTAGATGTACGTGGAAACGAAACCATCTCGTTTATCTTCTCACTATCCGGTTTTCACCGTCCAGCTGCGCTCCTAAAAATTTCTTATCTTCTTCATTAACCTATATACCTGTTCTCCGTGTTGTACCTCTACTGACACCTGATCTCTAAAGATGACTATGCCCGGTGATGGACTATTTTGGGCAAATGGAGAGTCGCTTTGGGGCCCAGAACTGACAAAATCTGTTCTAAATGGCTCCGTGCCTCTTGACAGACTTAATGATATGGTTACTCGCATTGTCGCCGCCTGGTATCAGATGGGCCAAGACGACGAGACTAAATTCGATCCTAAAGGGCCGAACTTCTCTTCCTGGACGGATGCGGGAAAAGGCGTGTCCGCCCCGGGAAGCCCGACAGAACAAGAGGAACAAACAGTGAACGAATTTGTGAATGTTATGGGAAATCATTCGGTACTCGCGCGACAAATTGCTGCGGAGGGGACTGTTCTATTGAAGAATGAGGGATTGCTACCCATCACTCGCGACGGAAGCACGCCGAGCAAAAAGGCTGGGCAGCAGGGCAACCCGTTGCGGATAGCCATCTTTGGTGAAGATGCCGGTCCTGGCGAGGGGGCTAATTTCTGCAAAGATCGCGCCTGTAATCAAGGCACGTTGGCCTCTGGTTGGGGGTCCGGTGCGGTGGACTTCCCATATCTTATTTCACCAAACGAGGCCCTCAGTAAGGCATGGGATGACAAGCGAGTGAAGGTAACATCTCACTTAACAAATAGTCCCGCCTTTAGGACACAACCCGGCATACTTCAAGAAGCGGATATATGCATCGTGTTTGCCAACTCTGACTCGGGAGAAGGCTTTGTTGCTTGGGATGATGTCAAGGGCGATCGACCAGATCTATTCCTACAAAAAAGCGGCGACGACCTTATTGTAAAGGTTGCCGAAGGCTGTCACGGCGGAGACGGCCACGTTCTCGTCGTAATCCACACCGTTGGCCCCGTCGTCATGGATCGATGGATAGATCTGCCTAACGTGAAAGCTGTATTACTGGCTAACCTGCCTGGACAAGAAAGCGGCAACGCCCTGTCAGACGTCATATTGGGTTACGTTAACCCCAGCGGCAAGTTGCCTTGGACTATTGGCAGAACACTGGATGACTATGGCGAGGGAGCAAAGATCATGTACAAGCCGAATGCCCTCCTTCCTCAGCAGGACTTCAAAGAAGGACTATATATCGATTATCGGTACTTTGATAAATACAACATCGAGCCGCGGTTCGAGTTCGGGTTCGGGTTGAGCTACAGTACCTTTGATTTTGCGAACTGCGTTGTCAAGGAGGCGAAACCTAAGAGCGCGTTACCCGCCCCTCGGCCGGAGGACTTCGCCTCGCCGCCTAAGTACGATACCACCATTCCTGATCCTAAGGAAGCGCTCTTTCCTTCGGACATCCGGAGACTGGAGAAATACGTCTACCCCTATCTCGACAGCATTGACGACATCGTATCTGATTCGTATCCCTACCCTGACGGATACGACGTCCAGCAACCACTCTCTGGCGCTGGCGGGGACGAGGGGGGGAACCCGGACCTTTGGGAAACATATGTCGAGGTCTCTGTAGACATCACAAACACGGGGTCTGAGAAGGGACAGGCTGTGCCTCAGCTCTATCTCGGCTACCCGGATTCGTCTACGGTTGACTTCCCAGTCAAGGTCCTTCGGGGATTTGATAAAGTGCTTCTTGAAAAGGGCGAGACTCGCACCGTGTCATTCAATCTCACGCGGAGGGACTTGAGTTTTTGGGACGTTGTTGCGCAGAATTGGGTTATGGTTGTTGAGGGTGAGTATAAGTTTATGATTGGTAGGAGTTCGAGGGATCTACTCGTTTCAGGCACATGGTAAATAATTTTGGGATGAAGTAGGAAATAGTCATTAGGAGTTTGTTGTTGTATCTATTGCGAACGGTTGGCTAGATAGCGGTAAATCAAGCTAGAATAATGGCCATTTACTCTCATAGCTTACTTCTTTCTTTTCTTGTCTTATATATACTCCCTACCTCTCTACGTCTGCGTATAGATGGTTATAGCACGTACTGAAGACATCTGCTCTTCGGCGCCATTATGAATGAATGATGCTCACGGCGCCTTGCTTATTCACCATGGTATGTGGAGGGTCGGATTCCA
>JAPUUL010000853.1:0-13399 GCA_029590625.1 Lasiodiplodia mahajangana
ACGAGCGGCTGTGGGATTCCGAACCTTGATCCATGGCGACCTAGGAACGACTTTGAAGCTTCGTACACGGTGAAAAATGTTCCCTATATAGACTTGGATGTTATAAATTATGGGGAGAGAAAGGTAATTTCGAGAATATGTGGGGGGGCCAAGCCTTTGTCAAACATGGAAATAAAAAACGTGGGAATACAAACCGCTGCTGGCAGTGTGGCTACGACGACAATCCCTATACCCTGGTATAGACCCCTAAATAACTGCCTTGATGGTAGGCGTGTCTTAGCTGAAGGATCCGCGAACGTCTTTAGGAAGTCTTGGCTCTGCTGGCGTGTTTTAAGGGTATCCAGGGGATATATCACTGTAACCGCTGGAATCAGTAATTACTCTTTCAAGCAGTTCTAGCGCTCTCGAAACATGCGCCCGAAACATACTCCCGAGACATTTCGAGAGCTCTCAAGTTACCAGAAAGGGAAGAAAATGATTCCAGTAGTAGCTCACTCATGTCGACCGTAAACGCGGCCGCAGCACCAGCCTATCGTTTTGCTAGTTAGCTGTTCCTGATGAGACTCTATAGAAGAGAGTGTGATATATTGAGAGAGACTCACCAACATGACATCAACATGGGAACTACCACTCATCGCGCAGGCTATTCCGTATAGATACCTGTGATAATTAACTGACGGTTAAAACATTAATATCATTCGAGTAGAAATTGCAAAAGGAACGGGGAGTAGTAAATATAGCTTTGGTATCGAGTTCGTGTTGAAGGGAATTATGACATCATGTATAACTTGCAGGGGATTGTAGCTTCGACCAATCAAGTTGAAGGAGCTGCCCTATTATAGTCATTCTGAAATTGTCTGACAGAAGGGGGTTCAACTCCAAATGCTCGCTATCCAAAGCGTTACCTCTCTTTTTTAATAAATCCTATTGAATTTATTGTTATACGATTGTGGCGTCCTCAATGTTTGAATCGTAATATATGTTGCCTTACACCTGGTTAGACACCAACTTAATATGTAAAACCAAAATGTATTTAGATAGAATGATTATTCCTAGAATGGTTTCGTGTGCGCGTGTAGAATATCTTATTAGCCTTGAAATTTGGTGAACTAGGTAGAAGCTGATTTTTGTCGGTTACATCACCTTAGATGCCAAGGAACGTAGGATAACATGGTACAAGTTATCCTTGAAATAAGCCCATGTAACTCAACTGCCATGTCTGTCAAATATGCCGCTCTGATATCTGATCACCGCATATAACGACGGACGATCGAATAGGGGTCACGACGGGTTACACAGCGGGGAGTCGATACAGCGCTATTATTTACGGTCTCCTCTTCCTCGATTTTCATTTTGCCTTGTAATTATTTCCTCTTACTTGATGTGAACAAGAAGTAGGACATCTAAGTCGACCAGGAAGACAGAGATTATCTGCATAGCATGTGACGGTACTAACTTGATATCCGGTTTCTTATTTGTTAAAAGCCTCCTGACTGTTAGTCCATGGACATATACAGCCGGGTCCATGCACCACTGTCTAGCACAGGACAAGGTGACTGCCAATCACGCTAAAAATACTAGAAATTTGCTAGATACTAAGTTGACTGGTCGCGCCGGATCGAGGAGTCGTTAAAAGGAAGCGGGAAGTTATGAGACGAACATTAATTAAATTACCTACTTTCTAGACACTCACCGGTCATCAACCTATATACCGAGAACGAACCCCCTGAGGGTGTATATCACTAAACTCCTGAAATTCTTGAGATGACGTGGTCGATGAAACGGACGGTATCGCGAAACTGACTTGTTGGTGACTAAAACGCCAGAGTTTGACGGGTATCTAGTAGCTTCTTCACTCCTCTGTATAATTACCTATTGAGCTATGAATAACAGCGGATCCTCCACCCCCGTAGTGTCGACATTCATCGCCGGCTGCTTCCCAATCTTCAACAAAGAACACCGTTTTCAAATTCTTTACATCGTTGCAATTACAATACATCTAGCCATCCGTTCCGCTGCTTCGAAAAGTTGCGCAAAGTGCAGCATAGTGGTGAGTTAAGTCGAGAACATTTTGAGGTAAACTCGTCGCTTGGATGATCGATCGCACCTTAACAGCACCTTCCTCCTCGATCAGGACTCGTATCGTGTGAAGTAGCTCGGGCGAGAACTCAGAGTACCATCGGTATTGCCAGGTCACCAACCGAATCACAGCGGCCACCGTATCTCTGGTGTTCTTCTGTTTCCGGAAGACGCGTAGGATGCCGGATAGCGCTTTGGGACTGAATCGCGCGGCGAGACATGCTCTATATGCTTCGGCCGCCTCATCATGATGCTGTAAGCGCTCCGCCAAGGCACCTAGTATCTCCCACTCCTCGGCTGACTTCTTGTACTGCATAGACTGCGCCCGATACTGGGCCATCTGGGTCCTCCAGATAGTGTAGACACGGAGATCCTCGTAAAGCACCATGAAGAGGCTATCTAACCATCTCTCGCATAGACGCTTGTTGTTTAATCGAGAAAGATGTTCGTCAGTCGTGGCCGTCTGGAGTGTGGTTAGCGGCGGTCTCACGAATGAGGGAGGGAAAATTATCTTACAGTATCACCATCGGCCTTAACTTCGCCAGGGTCAATAGTATGCGTTGGCTTTTCCACTGTTTCATCACCATCGCCATTGCCATTAGTTAGAATCTGTGAGGCGGAATCATTTTCGCTTTCTTTCGCGTCTTCTCCATCTTCCGTTTGATGATCACCATTTGTAGAGGGTTCTGGCGAGCTGCGAAGCGTAGCCGTGCTAGGATTGCGCTTTGATGGGGCCTGTGCAACATCCTCTTGTCTATCAGTCCTATACTCGTCTTCCATGACGAAAACTGAGCTGCGTATCTTCAGTAATTGGTCCCAGCCGATCTTTGCTGTCATCTCAGTGAGAATATTGTATGCCAGCTTGAAGGTCCCTCGGTAGCCTGCTGCTCGGAGATTTATCAAGCTTGGATCTACTTGCTCCGAAAATCTGGACTCTGGCTCGCTGTCGATCTCATCAAGCCGAGTTTCGGGCAGTGTCGGGAGATATACCTCTTTCGGCTCGGGCATTATCGGCGCGTCTTTATCCTGGTACGTAAACATTGGACAAGAATTGAGTATCGTCAGAGCGTTCTCCCAATCCTCGAGAGCAACGTAGACTTGCGCCAGTCGCGCCCATGTACCGAATTCACTAGGAGCGGCGATGGTGCTACGATCAGCACAGCCCAGTGCCATCTTCAATCTCTCTTCCTTCTGTACAGGCGTCTCGGCGGTCGTCGCCTTCTTGATGAGGAACTCGGCTTGAGAGTCCAACATGACATAATCCATAGGGGATTCCTTTAAGGCTTGATAGAGTACTCGTACACCTTGCACCTCCTCGTTTCCCATGAAAAGAACCTTGGCGAGTAGTGAAGATACTTCGACATTCTGTGTTCGGAGCTTCTCGAAGAGATTGATGGCAGAGGTAAAGCGACCGGTTGTATGGAAGTATTTTAACAGCCCTGAAGTCAAATGGTTTGACACATTGTTCGGAACCTGTACAACGGAATCGGAACCTAACTGCCAGCCTATAATGCTATGCGTTAGCAGTGAACTTGGATACCAAATTTTAACAGACGAACTCCTACGAACCTCGGAAAAAAAGAGACTCAGCGGCGCTTAGGAAGCGGTGTTCGGTCTCGGTATTGGTGACGGGATTGAATCGCCGCACGCCCATGATCTTACGTATGGTGTCTCCGCTGCCATCGTCGGCGTACGAGTAGGCGCGCAATACGCTACAGAGGTATGTCTCGAGCCAGAGTTCATCGGTAGCCTTACGCTTCTCACCCCTCTCGTCAACACAAAAGGCCTCGACGGTACCGGGAATGGTGACGTGAACGCGCATGTCAAGACGGGAGAAGGCATTGTAGCAGCAGTAGACCCCCTCGACGATTTTATGGGTGGGTGCTTGACCATGCTCTTTGTAGGTCAACGTGTTTATGTAGGCTGCGAGACTAGCTGAAGAGGAGGCATCGACGCCGGTGACATGGTGGTAGACACCGGTCTGGAATAGAGCGCGGATTAGAAGGGCTCCCAGGGGACAATGCGCTAGGGGAAATAAAGCAAGAGGAAGAGGAAGAGTGTGGAGAGGGAGCATACCTGTTTACCGGTGTTTCTCAAGTTCTGCTTAAGGAGGTGGACGAGGTCCGGGGGCCCGAGTTCACGAAGAGACACGAGTGTCTCAGTACGGGCATCAATTGACTCGTGTATAACCTCCTCAGAGATCCTATACGCCGGCTTAGCCCAGCTACAACGCGAATTGGGGACCTGGCGACTCGACTTACTCTGGGACCGCTGGCGCAGGCATGGTGGTTGCAAATGATACCGGGAGGACAAGGAGTGCAGGCAGCTCTCCTTGCCAGCTCCTGAATTAGATAGGTAGCTTGCCTTAACAAGGCCGTGTTGTGTACCTATCTATCTTGCCAACCGCGTAAGCATAGGCAGTGGTTGAACACCCACGCTTTGAAGGCGCTATGTGGCTTTAGGGCGCGCAGGTGGGAGATTGGTTGTTTGATGGGAAGTGCCACAACTGTTGGTGGCTTCGCAAGATGGTAGGTAGAAGGCATGAGATGATACTGATACATAGGTAGGCCAGTACCACGATAAATGCTGTATGCGGCAGCTTGGGCTAGGTACCTGCTATCAGATGTTTCGGGCGCCTATACTTACCTACTAGGTAGTGTTCAGAGCAGATCCAGGGTCAATCCAAACCCGCACGGGCCATGTCCTTACGCAGCGCGGCCAAGTCCCCATTGAAACCATGGCGTCAGCAGAGGTACATATCTACCTAAGGCAGGCCAAGGCATTTATTTTCTTGCATGCATTCTTGTACCTACATACACTTTTAGACAAGGCCCATAGGTTTCACGACCTTAGGAGCTACATGTAGGTACCTTACAAGGACTAAGAAACACTACATTGGAGAAGGCCTTATTGTGTTGGCTTAATCAACATACACAATGGTAAATACTAGGCTGGGAGGTAGTTTACCAAGGATTGCGTAATGGGCCCTAGGCGAATAGCAGCAGAAGGCGAGAAAACTTGACCGGTTGCAGGGGTCCGAGACTTTCTAGACCTAGATCTGACCTATGTAGGAGACGATTCAATCTCCGGGGCTGCGGCGCCGGCTTCCGGGCTGCAACTCCGGAGCCGCATAGGCGTACCTAGTTTAATTATCGACTCCTGCTTGTCCAAAATACATTAATCCGCAAGGGGAAACCAGAGAATATATATACACACACAGCCAACTAACGAGTTATAGTTTAACAGCGGTTCGGAGCGGAAGGAGTCGTTGGGCCGCACCATTATCGGCGCAATTTATTTATCCATTGGCCTAGAGTTCCTAACCCGTGGTTTATGGAAGTGATATCTGTAGCTGTGCTTCTGTGCCAAGTTTGCAGTTCTTCTATTATTTGATAGACATCTCCATTTGAATACCCCCATTTGAATTGTTTGAAGCCGTAGGTAATAGTGGTACTTTAAGAGCTAACAAGCCAAGGTGTCAGCTTTGCTGGCAATAGAAGTTGGTATGGACAATAAATGATGGAGCTAACACCAGTTGGGAACTTGAGAGAAGAAGAAGAAGAAGAAGAAGAAGAAGAAGAAGAAGAAGATTCCGCGAGGCCTGTTATCACAACTCAATTGTTACGAGTTTTAGTCATTGAGTGAATAGATAGATCATCACACTATGATAGAAAAGCAACCAATGCATTTCCAAAATCTATATCTTAGCCGCCCTACAGAATTGATGTATCCGGGTGCTTTGCCTTTATTTGGCAAAAACAGTTGAGTTTAAGTTCGGCGTGTTGCCGAGGCTAGAGCTAAAAACCATTGGAGACGCACACCTTACCTCACATTACTATTTACGGCAGGTCGATAACACATGGCACCAACCCGTGGCTGGTTCGGCCAATTCCAGGAAGCCTGTATTACTACATCGTCAGTACCATCATCATTTTGAAATAATCAACTCCAACGAGACATGGCATATCATTGGGTATGGTCGTTATTGCTACGTAGGATGGGTGGCCGATCGAATCAAAAAATGTGGGTTGTCAGGCTGGAGGCAGAGGGTAGGTATGGATGGCGTTAGGTGCCAGAGAATCGGGGCAAGACGGGAAGGATACCCGCCACAGCTGGGTAGTGTAGGGCTCGACATGGGAGTCAATTAACCTTGAAATCTTTCAAGTCTGTGTATTGCTAGCCACCCATAAGTATACGGGCTATTAGCCATAATAGCGCCCAATAGGATACCTGCTCTATATATAGCCAATATGAACGCACCGTTAGACAATCCATACTGTCGGGTAACACAGTAGATTGATTAATTTAGATCTCTCTGTTGCCACGGATCACGCTACGAGAGATCCGATCAAAGCCTAAGGCAACGACCTCAGTTGTACTAAGGTTGTTTATCACTTACTCAGGAGAGAAATAGGTGTTCGTCCCTTCTTTCCGCACAGCCCCATCCTCCCTTCCCTTCGCTTCTACTTTAATCTAGACCCTTTTGCACTTTCGACGTAAAGATACGGCGTATATTAGAAGTAGATCGTAGAATAGTAGCGATCAGTGTCGGTGACAATGCCTGGGAGGCTGTGTCATGCCACGACACTGTTCACCGGTTCATTCTCCCCCTCTTCCGATAGGCTAATCTCTCAGCGATGAAGTAACACATATCTCTCCATACATACTGAATCAACCGTTAAATTTCACTTCTACCATGTGGCTATGAGACGGACTTAAAGCACCGTTATATAATGCCCCTCAGCCTCTCTTTCGAAGCAAGATATTTGTACGCAAAGATGAAAGGAAAGAAATGGGTGGCCAGGCAATTTACAGGAGGCCTCCTGCCAAGACTACAAAGCTGCGAAGTCTTGATGCAACAGAAGATTATCGCAAAATATGTTCATCCTTACAAGCCATTGCTATACGTAGCAGCAAAGGTAGATATAGTAATGAGTCTAGTGGTAAGTATACAAGTAAGCGGCTGCAGGTACCCAGATGCGTAACGTACCAACATTCTGTTTATAATAGTATAACGGTGTAGTTATCGGTACGCTTTTTCGTCGTGATGATGCGATGTTGGAAGTCATCTTCGATGCTATAGCACGTCAGCCGTAAACGAGGACCCGGTAACGACAATAGCTAAAAAACAGGTTTTGAAGTAAGGGGCTTAGTGGTCGTATGGGGGCTTTGATGGATTATGATGGCACGTTCGGGACCTAATAGATACAAGGTTGGGTACGATGACATGAGGAAAATGCGAGTTCGGTAGAATCCTACGAGGCTTCGCCTATCACCCACCGAGATACAGGGACGTAATAAGACGTACCGCAATACAGATAATACTGGCCGTGCTCTTGAGGCTTCTACCACTGCGGATGCCATTACATTACACATCTATCTAGAATAGACAAAGCTGATCTGAAATGGCCCGGGGCGTTGGTGCCGAACTAATATTAATACATCGTGCCACTAGATAGATACGCGTTGAAGTAAAGAACAAATAATAATCCAGTTTTATTCCGCATTAAATGTCAACCCGGGGTTTTCTGCAATGGCACCGTGACAAGGTAGTCATCAATACCGGCAAGTATGCGTGGTCGCTATGTGTAATATAGAACTACACCGCAAAGTAAGCTGAGAAACGTTACACAACAGGGAAGACACCTCGGAGCGAGCATCCATCAAAACATACATCGGCATTTCTTATCTAGCCATTTCAAGCCAATGACCGTGTCGTGCTGGAAAATCTTTTTTTTTCCCTCCAAATAAATGGCGTTTCCCCGCAATATTTACCAACTTGGGACACATATTCAGGTCTTCGCATGAGGGCGCTCAAAGGAAAATCGCCACATCTACCTAGGTGTACTGTAGGCGCGGAATGGTGGTATGGAATTCTCATGTTAACAGGTTTCACTTTTTTTTTTCCTTATTTTTTTTCTCTCTAGTGGGCTCTATCCTCGCCATTACACAAAGACCCGAGAGTTTTATTAACTCGAGTAATAGTAATCGACTTAATCATTTCATAGGATCCTGCGACTTCGTTGTGGTTACATTGGTAATACATTATGACCTCTATTATTATAACCGGGGAATCTTTAAGACCAATAGATTTGCCGGATTCAAGAAAGCCACGAAAAAAAACCCGAAGGGTAGCTAATGCCACTCTGTAAGCTACAGCTTCGTATCGGCAGATGAACAGACTCGCGTATGGTTGATGATAGTGACCTGCGTACTTTCTCCAGAGTGCTCTGCAGCATGGCGTGTTCCGCCAGCTGTGTTGTGGATCTAATCGCAAGGGATGAGCGTCGTTCCCCATGCAACCCTCGCAGTATGCAATGTGATATAGGCAGGCAATCTATAGATAAAAGGGAGGAGCCTGGTAGCATCATCTGGCGGACGCTGCGGATCAGTCTGCAACGCAACGCCGGCACAAACCGCCTATGTATAGTCTAGTAAACATTAAACACGATCGCGTACAAATAAGGTGCAGTGCTGCGACGATCTCTCTCACTACCCTACTATTCCTAGTAGATGCCGCTTTTGGCGGTCCCGTCTTGCATAGTGGCGTTGCTTAAAAGGGCGCATCTGCAGTTCGATTAAGCAAGTAAATTTATGCATTAGAAGCCCCCGAGTATGGGCGAGTGGGTTGGCCCAACCCTGGTATGCTGTACCTACTATGCTATGCACCGTAGGCGGTATAAGATGCGAGGATATCTTGCTAGTCGTGTACACCTGCATATCCACATCAAGTGCTCATGCCAACCTGACCCCGGTTGTTCAGCGCCGTTTGCATCAGTAGCGTAGATCGATAGATGGCTCCCAGGAATCTCACTGGATTTATGTGTGATCATAATAGATTTACCCTTTGTGTTCAGTGATAATCATCGTGGGTTCGCCTTTTAATAAGGCTGATGCGTGGATGCGGCAACGTATTGCGTACTAAGATCGTCAGCTTGAGTGAGACGGGGTGTTTTCAGCTTACTATCCAGCCTTGCTCACGCCTCCTAGATTGATCTTTGAGCCTACTCGCTAGAGGACCGTTTTGAGTTATTTTACGAGCGATGGCCCATAGTCCCCCAAAGTGAAACGAACGATGACCAAGTCCTTAGAGATAGGATGTACATGTGGGTAGTGCATTGCGCCTTGAGCTTCGCGCTTAGATTGTGTTAGCATGCAGCAGTGTAGAAGCTAAGGCGGTATTCCAACCACTCAGGAACTCAACTCTCACCGAATAAAGGTTGTTATGAGGGAGGCATGAGAGCGAACGCGCGTTAATGACACCAATAGAAAGTGTAAACGCCGCTTGGCTTGAATTCCTCTGCCTCTTCAATCCAAATCTTAGACTGTGAGGGTTAGCCGCTTACATAGTCCATGCCTGGATAAGGGACCTGCTGCAGACTGGCACAGTCCCTAAGTTATATGTCGTTTGTTGTCCGTGTTGCCTAGCTACTCTCATCCAGTGGCATGTTTGTGCAGCGCCCATGCCCCCCCGTCGTAAGTAATGCGATGTTACGTTGGGGACAGCCAGTTCTTTCCCCCCTCTCCTCCCACCCTAGCGTTGGCAGATGTAGGTTTGTACTTTTATGATCGCCGTGTCACTGCCGAGCCGTCTTCCACCCTGCAAATGGATACGGTGATATGTAGCGCTCATGCACTCCAGAGATCGAGATGATTCGAGCTATTTCGAGCTATTGCAGATCTGACTATCATAGATGTTGAAGTTGCACTGCAGAAGACATGTAGGTTTTATTTTGACCAGTCATGCCGCTGTGAAAGCACTAGGGATGGCGGCAGTTTGTTCTTGGTAGTGCTTTAAACCGGCCACTATCCAGTTGCCTGAGAATGTTTTGTTTCCTGGTATAGAGCCATCTTCCGCAGTTTTCCCTTCTACTCTTTTTGGATTCATGAATTTGATTTCCCCTCGAAACGGATTCATATCTGTGTTCTTTTTTAAAAGCCCCCTAAGACGTTGATCGTTCCTCGTTCGGCCCCTATGACGCTGGCATTACTTAGCCGTCTATGTAGCGCTCCTGGTGCGCGTGCTTGACTGTCGTTTGGGACAGGGGTATCTCTCGCTGTGGTGGTGTTTCTGCCTGGATCAGGTCGGGGTCGTTAGTTTGCGCGCGAACCTCTATACGTTAAGAGCAGTATGCCACTCCGCCCCCCGTGTTTATTAACAGGCTCTAAAGGAAGGATGCGGCCGCCCTTGAACAACCCCCGAGAGGGTCAACTTCGATTCTCGGGTGCATGAAGCAGGGGGGAAAGACACCATCGGAGTGTCGCCTAGGGCAGTCGCCTGTCCCAGCAGGCTGACTTCACACTCTGCTCCCCTACCGAGTGGTTCGCAAAAAGATTTTCGCCTTTCTTTGTGGGTCCTCCAACGGCCTGTCATGCCCTCCTCCTCCGAGCCCAAAGCCAACAGTATAACAGCTGGTATATGAATGCCTATACGTATCATTGTAGGCGACGAGACCACCACGAGCTGAGTGTGCCGAGCTCACTCCTCCTATGATATCGGTACAATCCCCACCCCCTAGGACTTTAAGGCGTATCGATAGAAGGATGAGTAACCTAAGGTGTTGACTGGCTGCGCGCGGGCGATCCGTGGACTAAACCGACACAACCCTGGGCGTCTATCGACGGTGCGCCAACATATAAACACCATGTCCGCTGGATTGTGACCCTGTTCCAAAAATAAAAAAAGAGCGCCCCCCTTAAATATCCCTCGCAACTAGCTGGCGTGGTAGAAGTGACAACATCAGCAGCAGCAAAGATTCCACCATCAACCACCCTCCTCACGAATGCAGACTTGGCTTTCAAGAATGCCTAATTCTCGCTCGCATTATCGCTCACGGTCGTCCCGCCACCACGTGCATGGGCCGCAACATCCTCGTAGGCATCGGAGACATAGACACGAGTATGAATATGCGCCCCACGTCGCTGAGGATGACCGGTCGCCGGACGGAGACATCGCCGACGATAATGTCGATGCTCAGCTTTCAGGATGGGTGAATCCCTCCTGGGTTGAGGGTGACCCTGACGTTTCATACACAAACAGCTCGGTCTATAGCACTCGTCCTCCATCGGACCGTATGATGGTAGCGAGTGATGAGACACTTGACGGTAGCCAGTACGATTTTCATCGGTAGGTATTTACTAGGTGCTAGGACAGTGGGCTTGTTAGACTGATAAGATGTTCGACCCGTAGCACATCCGGAGACCCCACGTGGGACGAGCAGCAGGGATTCTATCACCACAGTCCACATGACTGGACTCAAAATTCGATGCCGCCTGCTACTTCCTCACAGATGGAAGCATCGCTAGATCTTCTCGAGACTGCATTCGACCAGGAAGCGCCAACTCCGTCATGGGAATACCAACCCGGCCAAGCCTGGGCTGTTTCAGCACCTCAAGATCAGATCGCGGAGGCGGATATGTCGAATCGAATTAGACGAATGTCTACAAGGGCCCGCCAAGGATCGGCTGTGTAGGTGATTCACTAAAGGTAGAAATAGATGTAGACGAGCTAACATCCATGAATCAGGTTTCCCAACGAAGGCTACAACGCCGTCGCGGCAAGCTCGATAAACCAGCCCGATGGAGTCGGAGACCATGACAGCAGTGACTCCAGCGGTGGAACGAGCCCAGTAAACAGGGAGGAATATGTCCACGGATTCGTGAATGGCGAAGATGTTCCTTGGTCGTCCGAACGCGCTCCTCGACGTTGGCCCTATTGATATCCATGCTAGTTCTACCCTTGGATATGTGCCTGTATTGAGTATAGCGTTGTTGATGGAACGCGTTCGACAGTTCGGCTTTAGATACCCTTTGACGTTCCTAACTGAGCAGGGTCTATATTATTTTGCTTTGAGATTACATTCAACCCTCCTCCTTTCTGTTTTCGTGTCTTTCTCCTTTCCTGTATGGGGCGAGTGATCAGTCGCTGGCCCGACGGTATTAATGATGAAACATGACGGTATTTCGCTGGCAGGAATACTTGAAGAAAATGCGATAGACCGCCAACGGGGATACGTGGCTATGGAGTTGCACTGCCATCTGTATTCAAGCATTGGAAGTTTTACTTGATGTAACAAGGAGAAAGTGTGCCGTGAAGCTTGTGGTGATCGGTCGAGGCAGTGGTGTATTGTGTATTATAACCTTTGTGGACTAGCCAACTGTTTCTAGGCCTCCAACTACGTCCTCAATGGTATAGTTATAGTGTGTCATATTGTAGTGTTATCGATGTTCCTCCGACTTGAGAATGCCCCCTGCATGCTCGAACGGCCATTCCCTGGACTTGTTAGGGGCTGTCTAAGACACCTATTATTATCAAGTTTTCCATTGGAGATCTTCTTGAAGTAGTGCCATGACCACCACGGCATCTCAGCCACTGATCTGCCAAGGGGTATCTCGTATATCCCTATATTGAAAGCTCCCACCAAGTCTTTTTCGAGCGGCGACATTAAACCACACGGATTTGTTTAAGTACGTTGGGTGGCGGCATGAATCATTGGTTGATGCAACCATTATGGTCATCCGGTTATCGGCAGCACAGCCACACGGGAGAGCCTATCAACTTCATGAACGACGGGCTGTCTGAAACTCTCCGGGAACTCCAATTTGTTGGGGACGCCTTTCCCGGGGCTAGTCTTCAATAAATTGTAGCTGACGACGACGAAAGAACTTCGTGGACACCGCAGCATTTCGAGTCACATTGTCTGATTTAGGATCGCACGAAGCCGGGGTGAATCGTTGGAGAGTGCCACGACCCCATACGAATGGCTGCAAACGGTGGAGCGCGTTGTATTTCTATTCCGTGATAGAGAAGGAAGAGCTGGAGGCCTACCTAGGTCGCTGGAGGCTTGAATTGCCATTTTTGGTAATATCTCAGCTTTAGAGACCTATTTTGGAAGGCCGTCTTAAGAGCTTTGCACTATAGTATAATATAGCGCAGCATATTACTAGCTTACTTAGCGTGTTTTTTTATTTTTTTTTTTTAGGTTTAATAAATAGTTAGAATAAAAGTATTATAATTATAATAATATTATTTATATTTATAATATTTTAAAATTATTTAATTAATATATATATATAGTTTATTTTATTAAAAAATATTTAAAAATAATATATAAAATATATAAAATATTATTTAAATATAATATTAATATATTAAATGCTTTAAATTATTATATAATAATTAGTAATATAATTATATTAATATAGCTATATTTATTAAGCTATATATTTTAAAATTTATATAATTTATATTTTATTTATAACTATTATTTAGCTTATATATTTAATATTTAAAAAATAAAATTATTATTATAATAAGTTA
>JAPUUL010000854.1:0-13399 GCA_029590625.1 Lasiodiplodia mahajangana
GTTGTTGGCATCCCAGACGTCGAAGGGCGAGAAGCTTTCAAACGCGTCGTCGTACTCGGCGGTTGCAGTGACGACGGACGAGTTGCCTAGCTGCTTGGATGTGATGACCAGTTTACCCGATTCGGTATGATACAGGGGGAACACGTCCATCTATAACATGATGTTAGTCACGGTCACTTCCGTTATAATAGCCCTCTAATATCTACAAGCATACAAAGAAGTCGAGTGAAACTATGTGAGAGTGGACTTTATCTCTTATGGAAGTATAGGAGAATAGAAGAGCTGATCCGCGTAACTCTCTTGGTTATGTAGCACTTCAGGGGGTCAGCACTTACGAAGCGGTAGTCCCAGTCATCGTTGAAAGAGAACACCTCCATCTCAGCTGGGCGTTGATCCCAGGCATATATTTCGTATACAATCTTCGTACCATCGGGTGACCAAGACGGGTTCCTCACGCCTGTCAGGTTGAAGGATTTGTATGTGGCAGTAGGAGAAGTGTAAGCGATTCCCTCGTTAGAGCCAGCTTTGATCACGTATCCGACGTTGGAGCTCTTGCCAATGTAGTGTTGCGATACTTTCAGCTGGGCGTCAGTATTGATGGCAACGATGTCTTTGCCCGTGGCAAAATCCACGCTGTACAGTGATGAAGGCACCGGGGTTCCGAACCCAAGACCGTGGGCCTCGTATGTATCTTCCGTGGTGAAGTTGCTGTAGATGATTCGTTTTCCATCTGAGGAGAACTGAGGGGTGTTGAGAGAGAAGCCGTCCTGACCAACGACCTTGCGGAAACCGGTGCCATCGGGGCGGATGGCATAGATGGATAGAGTCTGAGTATGCTCCCAGCCCGTGCCGTCGCTATGGCCCGTCCAGTCTGTGTTGCGGTCTGAGCTGAAGATAATCCATTGCCCGTCAGGGCTAAAGACCGGCCTGAAATAGCCCTGTGGGCTAGCCGGGTCGCCGCGTGTGGAAGGGGTGTCGGTCAAGTTCCGGCTACGGCCTGTCACTNAGTCCTTTATCCAGATGTTGGCCGTGTAATTGCCGCGAGTCGAGACGAAAGCTAACTTCTTGCCGTCAGGTGATAAGCTACCGGCGTCCTCGAATGAGTCAGTACCGACCAGCGTCTCCAGCCCGGTACCGTCGGGCCTAACGCGGTAGATATCGGACTGGCCGTCAAGGCGGCGCTCGCTGGTGAACACGATCCACTTGCCATCAGCACTCCATGACGCATGGTAGTCGAAGGCGTTGGTCTGGTTGCCCATCAGGAGTTTCGCATTGCTTCCGTCAGCATTGGCGATATAGAGCTGCGCGCCGGATGGCGCAATACGGTTCATGTAGAAGAGGCCCTTCTTGCCGGCAGCGGGAGCGGCAGCAGGTGCCGCACGCTCGGGCACCACGGATCTTGCTTCTAGCGATGAGTCGGATCCGCCATGAGCGTAAGGGCAACCGCCGGCAGAAGCGAGCCCGGCAGCAACGCCAAGGAGGAGACTTGCAGATAGATGCATCTTAGCAGGAGAGGAAGTCTTTCGTTGATCCGCGAGTTTCTGGGCGCAACCCGCAACTCCCAAGACTCGAGGGCCCGTAGATATGTAGGCACGCCCCTTAACTCAAACATCATTCCCTCGTCGCTCTCGGCTATATTTCTTGCGTGTGGAGATACTCTGTCGATCCCTTCATTTTGCACGTTCGCGTAGGTCTAATCTAGCTATTGGCCTGTCTGACCTGGATATACATGCCATCCGCAAAAGCCCCGGTCGTGCTCCGGGAGGGAAGCCATATCTGCACATCGTTTTGGCTATCTTGGCCAATGTGGTGAAGCCGTGAGGCCGCTAAATTGATGCCCCTGGCAGTAGTGGCGGGAGAAAATTCCAGTATTTTTTAAGCGGAGATAGATCCGTTACGGCGACACATTCTTGGCACGTTCTGGCGAATCTCTTGCGGTTTTAGGAATAGATTAGATCAGATCGATAGCCGAGGCACCACCAACATACTGGGTAGGTATACCAGATCTCTTTCTAGGCCTTAGGCATCTCGATCCCTTTCAACTTGACAACCTATATTGACGGTATTAACCACCGATAAGTCGGACAGGAGCAGGGATTCCTAGTCACCTTATCTAGCTACAGACTTCAAGCTTTTCTGCTCGGTCTGCCTCCATATGTATATCGGCATTCACCTTCGACCGTTTCATCATGGGTACCGGAGTGGATACAGTGAGCATGTTTTCAGCTATGGCCAGCTTCCGAATTGGTGAGGCGGTCCTTGACGCCAGCTAAGAATGGCTAGAGAGTCGTCGTCATGCTCCCGATGCTAGTGCGCCAAGGCAATTTATCCGGTGGAGAATTCATGCTCAAAGCTTATACGCCCCCATCAGTCGCATCCCGGAACACGAGCGCTAGTTAGCTCATCACCAGAAACCATAAAGCCTTATTTCAATGTCACCGATGACGAAGTAACCATGAGGCTCCAGTCTAGTCTCCATAAGCAACAGTACTCGCAGTTCAGTTGACCGAGCTGACAAACACACCGTAACGCCCAAGCCAGTAACGTATCCCGGATTTGAATCTACCCAACCGGGAGGAGAGAACCACAATAATGCGATCTACCTAGGGCTGGCCAATCGCAACGGCTCGTATCGTAACTAGATACCTAATACGACGTTACGACGTTTTCTCGTGGCTCTATGGTACTTCGCGCCATTGTGGGCATTAAGGCCATCCCGTAGACAGTTAGTACCGGGGAAATTTGTCAAAAGCCATGATGGATAGATATTGCACACTTGAATACCTACGCGAGGAGCAAATTCCATAGTATTTTTATGGCCGTTGCCGGTGCTTGGCAGTCTAAAACTGCCGATAAGTTGACTAACTAATTAGCCCGCTTGATGCACTAACTTCTGTCTACACAAGCCTTCGGGTCTTTGTTTCCCCTAGAAACTTCAATGGAGCATTCTTTTGGTCTAGTTTCGATCTCATGTGTCCGAACAACGCACAATGAAATGGGATAAACGGCCAACATGAGAAGTTTTGTCTCAATGTCTGACTAAATGGTCGTTACTTGATATGGAAGGTCGGACGTCTTTACTCATCTACATAGTTAGTGATAGGATCATTCAGATTTTACAATTTGATCGAACAGTGGAAACGGTCACAATAATTTCCCACGACACGGATCTCGCCACGATCCGCTTCCTCACGAAGTTTTCGTTAGGACTATAGCCTTTTTCTCTTTACTAGGTTCGATATTCTTGGTTTCCGCAGTAAATGACGTACTATGTATGAAATACAATGTTTTATAAGCTAATAACTAGGTCGTCCGCCCGGAACACCGATTACGCAATGAAATTTTTAGATATTGAGCGCGGGGGGTAATATCCTCCACCAATCTTACACTATGCGATCTAATTGCTGGTCATGAGGGGGACAACGAAAAAGAACAACAGGAAATACGGGTACTACAGATCTCGATAGTCGCCACGAGGAGCATCATGCATTATCTTATCTGATCCGCCCCCCGGACCCCGCGGGCCAAGACTCCAAATTGTCACGATGATACCCTGCCTATAAATTAAACTTACGCCAGAGCTAGACTAGACTCGTCGATCTTCTCTTGGCCTTTTTTTTTTTTTTTTTTTTTTTTTTTCCAACATTCCATTCCATACCTCCATAGTAATTGCCTTCGTGAATGATTCGCAGAAAAAAACAATTACATGTCTATTGCCCAGATGTCACAAAACGGAACCGCAACTCCTTACCACGATACTATGAAAAGCAGAACATTGTCAAGGAGGGAATCTCGGCCGATTGCAGTTACTTATACGGGACCGTAACAGCTGGAAGTAAAGCACTTATATTTAGATATGAAAGTATCCCCTATTTTGTGCAACTTCATGTCGAACCAATGGTATCGCTCCCAATACGTGATGTATCGGCCCGTTGTTCATTTCCAATATCCATGGCCGGACCAAAACCTGAACCTAGCTTACCTACCAAGGCTAAGATTCAACAGATAGCTTCTCTCCCTCGGGCTAGACTAGTCTCTAACTTGAGAACTTGCACGTGCAGTCAACGTAGCCGATCTCCAATCGAGTGAGGAGGTTAAGCAAAGACAGAAGGGGTCCCCCTGCCGCTGAACCTAGATATTTCTGGTATCCATAGCAGTTATTAAATATATCCCTAGCGCAAGTATACGCACACACTAATTAGAGTCAAGATAAACGGCTGGCGTATCAAAACGTGCTCACCACCGGATCTCTCTACCTATTTTAGCACTCATTCGGGCTTCTTCAACATTGTACCCACCCTATCAGAAACCCGTGCTGACTCGTCTGAGATTCTTAAAACCAGGTTAAAGAACCCCGAAATTCGGGAGCTAGTAATATAGTAGCGTATAGTTGACCGATCATGATGCAGAAGAATTGTTCGTTGATCTCGGTAATAATACGGATATATAATGGCGGAGATGCCGAAAGGAGATAACAATGCCCTTACATCACAACGTGGTGTATAATTATAGGCTGTGTGATTGTACAGAGACGATAACGATATGCCATATAGTTTAAACCCAGTTATTCAATGAGGAAAGACGAATAATGGAGTACGTGGAAGGTAACCCAGAGAGTATTTACAAAGCGAAAATAAAAGTAAATAGAAGTACATAGTTTATTGTTTTCGCTTAGTTTATAATTGCGCCCATTTATTGTAAGCCGTATGAAAAAAGCGAGGGAGATGAGATTAGAGGTTGTAGACCCTAACCATACTGTTTAAACCGAGAAATTCAAAGTCATGCATCAAAGTTGTGTGTCAATAGCGACTGCGTCACAATTATCCCAAACGCTCTGATTTCGACATACCCTTGGATTCACCAGAGAAATGTCAAAGGCTAAGATATGAGGCTATGAGAGGCATTAAAAAAAAGCGGCTAAAGCTACGTGTCGGCGACTTCAGGCTTTGTCATGTGGCCTTTAACAAGGACTCATTTCAAGGGCTTAAGACTATTGTTGAATTCATCTCAAAGGCCCACGGGCTCACTCTCTTTCAGATATTGCTTCCAGGCTTTATGGCCGAAGGCGCTGGACTACATTCAACTATAGTCGTGTTGTTGTTCCTTCCGTAGAATGATTGAGGCTCTTTCGTCTAAGTTATGTATTAGATGGCTTCCACCAACGCGATTGATCTCACATCGCCCTCGCAGAGTGTGCGTCTTCTTTCTAATGAGGCTGATGATAAGAGTATTGGCATTATTGGCCCTGTGACAGTACCTGGCGAACCGGGGTAATTATGTTCTGTAGCAATGTCCTTGAATACTAGACTCACTACGTAGAACATTACTTACGCCGTGAATCATGTAACTTTCCCACAGAACTGTTTAACCATTTTCGGAATATAAAAGCCTTGCGATCTACCTGATTCTTGCTCAATTCCATCATCATCACCTCCACCACCGCCACCACAACACACCATCTTAACAAGCGAATCCGCACAGATCTACTTACTCCGAGCCTCTCTAAATACCCGAAACAACAATATGCCTAACAGCACTCCATCTCGGCCTCAACCCGCTCAGCCGAGCTCTGCAACTCCTACCCAGGACAAAAAATCCGACAAGTCCAATGTGCCTACTCCTGTCTCTGAAGGTAACTCCAGGGGGAACTCTGGAGACAAATCCAAGGAGAAGTCCAACGATGGAGCAAAGAGCGAGCCTAATGACGGCAAGGCTGATGGGCCCGAAAGCAGCAAGTCTCAGGAGGAGGAGGCTGAGCACACCGAAAAATTTCACCATGGACTCAAGAATGTCTTGACTGGCCTCTTGTTCTTGCTGGCACTTAATGAAGAGTTCATGCCATTTTACCCTGTCGAATAGATAGGAATTTCCTTCCCCAAAGATTGATAGCACTTCTGAAATAGAGTAAATATTCAACCACTCGGTTGACCATAACCAATTCTCTTCTACCATAGCGGGATCAGTGATAAGAATCGAAGAAAGCAAAGAAAGAAAATAAAAATGAAATAAAAGTAAAAGTATGTAAAGTGTTGAAAGTCTCTCTAGTAGCCATACTAACAAGGGCGATCCCGATAACAACTAGAAGACTTGCATGTTCGTGAATTGGATTGGAAACCCGTGGATGCTGTCAAAAGGATATCATATTCGAGCCGTGGACTACTCTGGGCGCTGCTAAAAACTACTGGCAGCCCATCACTGGTTTCCGCAGCCCACTTCCTACCCCCAAAGCCCCCGAGCAGGAAAGACGGGCACGGCAGTACAAACATTACCAAACGGGACGAGACGTGTCCGAGTTGATGACCATGCGAACCAAGAGCAAGAAACTTGTGAGTCTTAGGCTTTAAAATCAGCCCAATGCCAAGAGCACAAAGACCCAAGTAGACCCATGGTACAGTCGCCTAGGTGAAGTTAATTCGTGGGCTTTTGCACTAATTGATGTTCTGACTTTTATATCGCTTTGACGCAACTTCTATACCGTTTTGACACCTTTAAACCCACGTGGCCGCTTACCCAACAGAGCCGATGGTTTCTTGGCTGCGCCTATGGGTTGGGGTTTAGCACACATCCTACTCGCGACGTAGACGTGGGGCCCGCGCCAACCGACTGCCACAACTAGACAACCCCTTTGTAACCTGCTTATTCTCCCACGCCGTTGAGGTCGGATGGGTAGCAGGACTTGAAGCGGTTGCGGGTATGGTGCTCGTCTCCATCTTCCGTTTCCCAGGTTTAAATCCCCCCCCCTTACCGCCGCAGCCGCCCCCAATCCCACGTCCCCAATCTCATGTAACTCTGGCATTGGGGTCCCGTTTCAGAAGCTATTTTTACGAGCGCTCAGAGATTGTCGTAGTAAAAGGCGCGGTTTGGACTCTAAATGACCGTAGCTAAATTTGAGGGCATTTACAGTCCTCGCTCATCATCAGATGTCTAGGAGAATCTTTATTTCCCAATTCTGACTGCGATCATAGGTGCGACCAACTCGAAGTTTTCTTTTGTAATAATGGTCGTGTACCGTCCTGAAACCATCTAATTGCCTCTGTTTTAGCCCTCGAGAAGTTGGATCCCGAAATGAAGGCTCAGACAACTACAATTAGCCCAAAAGAAAATAACAGTTTCAGGGGTGGCTTGTTCAGCTCTACCAACACCGACTCCGAATCGGATGATCCGTCTAGGTATGCTCATCACTTACGCCATGGGAATCAATAGCGTATAGGTGTTGATTGTTATCCATAGCTGCTATAAAGGCAACACAGCTCTTCGTCTTGAGCAATGGGTTGCAGACTACTGGATATGGGAGCTCGCGTCATGGTTACTCAGCACCGTCTTCCTTGCAAGTGTCATTGTGACACTGTCTCTTCATCAAAATCAGCCACTACCGGAATGGCCTTTTGGCATTACGATCAATGCTCTGATTTCGATTCTCTCGTCACTCTCGTCATCTGCCTTGATCGTCGTCATCTCCAGCATAATGGAACAAGGAGGATGGGTTGCACTCTTGTCGGCAAAGCGACCCCTATTACAGTTAGAGTTGTACGATGCTGCCAGCCGCGGCCCGTTGGGTTCGTTTTCATTTTTGCTTCAAACAAGACTGTAGGAATACTCCCAAACAACCCGCAGTTTACGCGAAAGGTTCTAACTCGAAATTGACAGGAGTCGCGTGTCGGTCGGACCTCTCATTATAATAGCTAGTCTGACTACAGGCCCTTTCATTCAGCAGATCACCAGCGTTCATTTGACTAGTGAGGCAGTTGACACCTCGACACTGTTCGCACTGGTGAATTATCCGAAGCTTAATATTGATGACACCCCCTTGGACAACCCGCTGTCTTACCCAGGCATTCCGAGCTTAGTGACTGCCGGCTTCTACCAAGGGCTTTATTTCCGTGGGAACCTAACAGATCCTTTGACTCGAAGCTCACTGCAGCAAAGAATAACATGCTCAACCGGGAACTGCACTTACCCAGTGTTTGACAGCCTTGCTGTCTGCAGCGCGTGTGCCAACATCACGGATCATCTAACAATGACCACGGACGGTAATTTGGCAAAATGGAGTCTTCCAAACGGGTTCTCTATGAATACATCAACAGATTCCTACCCGACTATAGTATCTACAGGTGGGAAGTACCATCCGCTAATTTTACATGCCGGATTACCTATTGTTAACATTACTGCCATTCAACCGCTCGTGGACAACGATAATGTATTTTACGGCGCGCTCGCGCAGGAATGTATGCTCCACTGGTGCGTGAACAGGTACGCTTCGAGTGTCGTACGGGGCGTATTGTCCGAGAATGTCATTGATACTGTCAAATATGGCTATACGATCGACGCCGACCTCCTGGCAAACGATAGATACGTGTTTCAAACCAATTACACATCCCAAGGAGCAGTGAAGACCTACGACAAGCTCAGTGTCAGTAAATGGGACTCAGCCTCCCTTACTGCTTTCATAGCACTCACATTAACATTGACAGTTCCAAACTACAGTCCTGCTGGAGATAATTTCAGCACCCAATATATTGCGGAAGTTGCAGGGCCGTACTCCACATTTCCAGGTATTCCTCTTGATATGGTCGCTGCGTTTGAGGCAATGGCCCTGAGTCTGACGGCCGCTGTTCGATCGTACAAACACGACGAGGGAAACCTGCGAACCATCAGGGGACAGGCATTCAAAACTGTGTCTGTGCTACGAGTCCAGTGGTCATGGATAGCCCTCCCGGCCACGTTACAAACCACCTCGCTATGTCTCTTGTGCTATATGGCTTTCAGTACCTCTCACCAGAGATTGCCAGTCCTGAAATCATCGATTTTGCCCATTGTGTTCTTTGGCGCGAGGATCCGCGACCATCTACCGAGTCCCATACCGAACCGTCTCATTGAGATGAAGATGCTAGCAAACCATACAGATCTGAAGCAGGATAGGGATGATATTAGGGTTAGCGCTTGAAGATGCCGATGGTGGATAAGGGTGACCGATCACTCTAACAGCCGCAAAGGAAGCAAAAAGACAGCAATTTCTTTCAATTACCGGGCCAGTAGGATTACACGAGTGGGCTTAGGGAAGCGAACGTTTCCAGGTTGCGGTGAAGGGACGATAGGCATAGAGCATATGAATCCTGATAATAAGCTACGTTTATTTCGTTTGACGACCTTGCTATCAATCACCAACCTCAAACGCTCAATACAGCGATGTATGTATGCCGTCTACAAGTGATGCGATAAATTCCTAGTTACAACGTGAACGAGGATACCTACTTCTCAACCTCGTTAGACTCAGAGGTAGGTTGCTAGGACCTACGATCTAGTGCTGGTGGCAATACAACTCAAAGGCAAATGCCTAATGTAGAGGGTTGCAATCGGAGACGAAACGTTCTGCCAAACCTTCTATTTTAATCTCAAATATTGAGACTAGCTACCTAGTCTTCGATCATGCTGAGCCACTATGCTGTATACCTAGGTATGCAGGAGATACACGGGAGATGGGCAACGAATCCTTCGATCTACCTGTTTTAGGTAGATAATACGACACTATAGGGTGACCTGCATTGAAAGATATGTCACTGCCACTTTTAAAGCCTACAGCTTAAGAGTTACATCAATGGAAGAAGCCAAAACACCACTAGCCCCTACTCTTACTCTTCCTATCTGTAAATGAAGTGCCTGGAGTACCCTTCTCTTGGCCGGTATTGCTCGGCCGGCTATCCCGCTCAGCGGTTAGTGGCACGGAGTCAGCGTCCGACTGCGATACATGTTGATTCCCCAAGTCCTGGGAGAGGCCGGCTTCCGGAAGTGACGCGACGTCGAAGTCCAAGTTGGACGGCAATTGGTCGATAGCCGAGCAGATCATCTTAAAATGAGCCGGCACCCATACGTCGTAGACGTTCCTAGTGAAGCGATACGCAGCCCATTTCTCTTTCCCGCCGCATGTTAAAAACGAAGATTCATAGATTGGGTGGCGGTAATACCTAGTATTCTTGCCATCTATTACCGGATAGTGGCCGTAGATCCGCACCCACCTATCATCATGCGAGATTGAGAAGCCAAGAATCTGCCTGTGGACCTCGTCCTCGCGCTTCAAAGCACGGAAGAGCTCGGCGACGGCCCGTACCGCAAGGGCCATACTGTGGGCGTTCTTGCGGTCCGCTATGTCTAGCGATCCGGCGCCGGATTGTACCTCGCACGTTAGGAACGGGAAATACATGTAGTATGTCGACATAAAGAAGGACTGGTCTCCGGTAAGGAAGTCGCCAATCAATGGTGATAGCTTAGCGAGCTGGTCCTCGGTGAATGCTTCCCGGTTAAACCCAACGGAGTAATCGGGCCGAGGACAAGTGCCGGTAAAGGGGATCGAGTTATCCCACTCTTCGTCAACGCTCTCCGTCAAGATGCCAAGGTGCTTTGCACCGAACGTAGCAAGAGTTTCGGCGGAAGGAACAACGAGCCGACCGATATCCCGGATTATTCGCGCCTTGTTTTTGTTGTGTAGATTACGGCACGTCGTTTTAAAGATGTCGTCGCGGAAGAGTGTATTACGGGGAACTGGCTGTGTCTTCTCGAGGAGAGGCTGGATAAGAGCATGGCTGGCATCGGCTAAGCCTATAGGTGCTGTGGTCAGGTAGCTGCCCTTGGTTTCGAGCAAGGTCTCATAACGCGGGTCTCGATATGGCACGCCCTTCTCCCTCGGCTCCTGGTTGCTGAGCGCCGTGGATGTAGCAGAGCCCGACTGCCCACGGGACAGCCTGGACGAGGATTTCTTCCGCGCAAGTAGACGCTCCACAGTGGAATCCGTCACCGAGGCCTCTTCCGGCCAGCACCGTTCCTCTGGCCATCGCCCTTCCATCGCCCAGAAAGCAATCGGATCAGTCTGTTCAGGGGTGTCGCTGTAAACCTCTGTCCCGTGAAATGCATTCTCGGCACCGTTTATACAGGATGCCCTTTGTCGCTTCTGGCCTAGGGCTAGGTTAGGCTCGAGCGCGTGTTCGATTGATTGCTTGCGTTTGCGACCCCCGCTCTGGACGGACGCTGGTAGATCCTGTGACCCAACTTAGCTCGTGAAGCATCACAGTGTAATGCAGAAGGCATACATGTTGAGATGACATCTCGCTGATTATAGACGAACGTAGCGATTACGTCTGATATGCTTAGTTGCGTGCTGCTCTTCGAAGGGAGCGTGCTTCCAAAGACCGGCTTTGCGCGACTGTATCCCCTAGAGTAGTTGCCCTAGAACCCTTAGCTGCGCCGCGAAGATCAAACAACCTGATCCTTTGATGACGGTGACGAGAGTCCCTTCTAGGTCGCTGTTTAGGCTTAAGTGCAAGCCATGGCGATGAGAATGCTGGCGAGCGACGAGGTGCCGCCCGTAGGCGCGGTCTCGAAAACCAGCATTCGTCAGCCAAGGGTTAAGCGCCTGAGCCACTCCAGGCCCTGAGCCTTTAGGGCTAGGAGACGAAAATGACGTATCGGCCTTGAAAGTATTTAACAACATTTCGGGGGGCGCCGGGGATAGGCTAAACCCAAGTACACGTGGGAACACGAGCGCCTCGGGCACAATAGCGTTGGGGGTTTGCGAGGGCCCGAAGGACATGAGTTAGAGGATCACAATAGTGCGGGAACAGCATGAACCGGGTACCAGGGCCTTCTATGAAAATTCTGTACTACGTGAGGGTCCCAGAACTTGCCGATGTATCATATATGCTCTTAACCGTACGGAAAATGTTGTTTACTACTGAAAGCAGCTGGTTTGCACAAGAAAAGCTAGAACATCGTTTCTCAGCTGCTAAAACGAAGACATGGTGACAGCGTTAATGTCTTGAATACCTACATGTCGGTGTCGTACAAGAATATTATGTAATCTACTACTTTGGGCTCAGTAACCCGACATTGGCGGGCGGAATCACACTCTTGCAAATATGTTGAATAGTCTCCATAATTACTCTAATTACATAGTAGTTTGTAAAATCGGAGCGAAGCTCTATTAAACTAATGAAGGAAATGTTAATGAATCATTGTCTTATTTAAAGGCTAATGAGTGACATGACCTTGGTGTTGAGACGTAGATGAAGGGGACAAGAAGAAAATCCCTAAATAAAAGTAACATTACCGATATAACAGCCCCTTCGTGGCCAACGAGGCGTTCTTCAACTCTATAGGTAGTGACCCCTGATCAAGGCGGCACGTGAAATGCTATCATAATGAATCATAGTAACCTAAACGGTGGGGCAAACGATCCTCATCATTGTTATAAGAAGAAAAGTCATGGCTAATTGTTTCCTAAACTTGAGGTTTATCAAATAATAGTTATAAAAATGGAAGAGTCACCACGCCATGCCATTGTTTTCGGCGCATCCGGCCTCATCGGCTGGGCTGTCGTAGACCAGCTTTTACACCCATACCCCGAAGCGGGCACTTTCTCGAAGGTCACCGCCGTCACAAACCGCGAAGTCAAACTCTCCGAGGCGCATTGGCCTGAGCCAAGGACGGACCGCCCGAAACTGCGACTCGTCTCCGGAATCGACCTTCGTCGCGGCGACGGGGCTATCTTGGCCGGGTCCTTGAAACGAGCTGTGGATGATATCCATACCGTTACCCATGTGTTCTATTTAGGTATATCAAAGTGAAATATATGTTCTGTGTGCATATAATGACAAGTTAAAGCTTTTACCTCGGTCCCCGATGCTATTGACGAAGTTGCGACGAATCGACGCATGCTCAAGAACGTCGTCGATGCGCACAATCTGCTCAGTCCCAATCTTCAATTCGTGGTGTTCCCCGGAGGAACGCGCGTATATAACCCGTATCCTAAGTGTTGCTTCATATCTGCTAATCATGCTACAGGGTTACGGTATTTACTCGCCCGGAGGCGTATTCACCCCTCCTTTGACTGAGGACATGGTTAACAATCTTCCGCCCGACTACGCTAAGACAGTTGCGTATCCTGCATACCGCGAGCTTCTTACGGAAGCAAGCGACGGCAGGAAGTGGACGTGGTGCGAAGTCTGTCCAGATGCAATCGTAAGTCTTCCTTTCATCGCACACACGCATGACTGACCTCCTCAGATCGGCTTTACCCCGAACGGTTCTCAATTTAGCCTGGCGCTTCATTGGGCACATTACCTTTCCCTGTATGCTCATAATAATGGTGTCGGACCATCAGCTCAAAAGACCGAAACAACTGTGGTCGAGGTGCCGTTCCCTGGTAACACAGCCGGTGCCAGTTCATTGTTCTCCCCAGTATCGGCTACGAAGGTCGCACGCTTCATGATCTACGCTTCCCTGAACCCCAATATTTGTGGAGGTGCCCAGCTATTCAATATTGCCGACCACGAGGTGCCATGCACGTACAGTCAGATCTGGCCTCGGCTGGCGAGCTGGTTTGGCCTAGTAGGCGTGGGACCACCCGAGG
>JAPUUL010000855.1:0-13390 GCA_029590625.1 Lasiodiplodia mahajangana
AAAACCGGGGTTCTTATTCTCAAGGGAGGCTTCAAGCTTCTCTTTGACCGGTGGACCCGATGAGGTGACGGTGTTGTAGCATGCAAGAAAGATTACCTACCTCCTACGCTCATTTGCTTACCTATATGTAGGTAGGTAAACACTTAGATTCTGTACGTCTGTCAGGTAGGTTCGTACCTAGGTACATGTGCAAGGTAGGAGGTAGCTCCATACATACGTATGTTCTTAGGTAAGTACCTACTTAATGCATACGTACATATGTATGTATCCATGCGCATAAGTACATGTAGGTAGTAGGTACCTATCTACATACATAATGCACGTTGGTAGATACCTACTGTACAAAACGGTCAACATGTTTTGACGCGACGCTTACCCGCATGTTTATAATTAAAGGATAGTCACAAATTGACGAAGGAGAGGAAGAATTCGGGTTCACAAAATTGGCTCGTCCTATTCCGCAAGTGAGGCGTGCTAGAACTCGTGTTCTCAAGTCTTATAGGTGCTACGGTTGAGGCCTCGGACAACGGTTCGATCAGATCCAGTTAACTCCACCGCTGACACTGATGTACTGCCCGGTGATCCAACCGCTCAATGGTGACGCGACAAGCATCACAGCGTCCGCTATCTCTTCTATAGTTCCCATCCTCCGCTCTAGTCTGGTCATGTCCAGCAGCCTCAGGATCTCGGGGTGATCGTCAGGAGGCGATATCTCGGTTTTCGTGATGCCGGGTGCGATCGCATTGACAGTGATACCGAACTTCCTACCAAACTACGCGACGCAAAGCATTAGTATCTAAACATGGTGCAGACGCTGCCGTAAACATGTGGGACATTACCTCCAAAGCCCAGGTATAAGTGAGCGAGTCGAGTGCCGCTTTCGATGCGGTATAGACAGGAGAATGCAGACCCATCCTGGACAAGCATGTGCTAACGTTGATGATACGACCGCCGCGAGGCATGTGCGGAAGAGCAGCTTGGACAAGAAGGAAGGGTCCCTGTACATTGGTACGGAATACCGATGACATTTCTTCAGGCGTCACTTCGACCGTCGGAGTCATTGGGGCGATTGCGGCATTGTTGACTGCGGTGGACTTGTCAACGGCTGGGCCTGCGGCGTTGCCATCATAACTCTCGGCTCGCTCTGTGGACTAGAGTAAGAGGAAACCTACCGAGAATATCGATCTTATCGGTGTTAAAGACGGCCAGAGCCTCTCTGACGAGCTTCCTTGCCACTTCCGGGTCTCCGACATCCCCACGGACGACGGCGGCCTTTCCGCCGTTGGCCGAGATACTGTCCGCAAGAGCCGCTGCCCTGGGCATGCTGGAGTCGGAAACGTAGTTGATAANTGACGCTGGCGCCTCGGGTAGCAAGCGCCATGGCTATTGCGGCCCCGATACCACTAGGTCTTCCTGAGCCGGTGATGATGGCAACCTTGCCTTGAAAGGACAGATCGTGTGTGCCAGACATTTGGGAATGAGTCCTGGACATGGTAGCGAGCGTTTGCTAATGTAAGGCTTATGAGGGTGTAGTGATGATTCGGGTGTGCCGAGAAACAACAAGTCGTGAGTCGACATTTCCGTTTTTACCCCCGTTTATATAACCCTCGAGATTTATCTTGGACGGATTTCTAATCAGAGCATTATTCAGCAGCCGTGTTCAGCGAAAGGGTTCAGTACCCAGCAGGAAAGGAGGCAAGAAATTAGAAATGGTCCGTTGGAATCAGCAGACGGCGGGAGTAGGCAACCGATCAATATACATATGGCCTGAAGGGCGAGACTTGGACGAAAGGGGAAGTCGGTCACCCCTGTACTGCATACATAGTACTGATAGCTGCCGAGGTAGCGGACGCTTGAGGCGGCGAAGGAAACCCGTTGGCAGGCTTCATTTTCCACATTCTAACGGGTTGGCAGCTTTGCCGACGTACTTGGGCGTTGGTTGTGTTGTATAGCGTTTTCGCGCTTTTACTTTGTGCAACAAATATATGATGATTGGAATTAAGGTAATAGGGGTAATGCCTCCGCAACCCGAGATATAAGGCATACAATAAATACAATTGCCAGAACGCCGTAATCACTAAACTCACGCGTGTTTGCTAGTTGGATATAGCCAACTACGCCAAGAGTCATTCCAAGGACCGATGTAATCGTATCCCACCTATCTGGCAATATTTCACCCAGCTGATGAAGTTGCCGGCTGAGTGTCACGCGGCACCAGTACTATTAGAAATTGAACTCGATGCCGTGTTTCACACCGCTCCAGGTTCTCGCATGTTAGCTCAGTCGAGTCGAACTCCATTTCGGTCACGTTCGGCCTAGGCTACTCCGCGCGACATTATCATATGATATGCCACACGTAGCAGTCTCGGAAAGGCGTAGCTTCGACATTACATTCTCTCCTAACAACAAACACTCTTCTTCCCAGAGCCCTTCGGACCATGGCATAAGGCTTATGCGTTCCGTGACGCTTCTCCAGTCCCGGATTCCCGCAGCCCTCATCTCGGCACGAGCCTCACTTGTGCACCATGTCGCTCGTCCGGCTCTGTCGTCGAGATTCCCGCGATGGTCAGCAGCCACAGCCGCAGCGTGAGGAATCTAGGACCGTCCATCTCGGAACCCCTTAAAGCGTCGGTGATGGTAATCGGATAGGACGGAAGAGCACCTGGGAAGCCGTCATATTTGCGTCTAAGCGAAATGATGATCACAAGGGTCGCCAGTGCACATACCTTTACGAAAAGAGAGGAGGCCATATAAATTAGTGGAGCGGAATCGGAAAGTGCGCGATGAGCTATCGGATCGAGAAAGAGACTGACGGATAGGCTGTCTCTTTCGATACCCGCCATCGCTGGCTGGGTTTCAAGCTAGGCAGCTAATTTCTTCGCGTCGCGGTATACACGTACGACACTCTACATCTCGGGTGATATACCAAGCATGAGCGCAGTCATATCTTCCATTTGACGGGGAGCTTTCTAGCGGCAGCGGCAGCAATACTGGGGGCAGGTCAACCGGCAAAGAGTTAGTGAGGCAAGTGGTTCCGCATCAAGGCTGCGGTTATGTCGACTCTACGATGTATCGGTAAACCCGCCAGGACTCTCATAAGGAGGCCGGGGGGCTTACCACACGACCATCAACCTCACCTGAGCCGACAGGCTACCGGTGCCCCCTCTAAGGTCGACTATCCCTCGCAGGCCGGCAAGATGGATTTGCACCTGAGCAAAGTCCTGACACGCGAACTGACAAACCGGTCAGCATGAAAACGTGCTTCCCTTGGCCACTGTAATCTCATATATTATAGCATATGAGCCCGCTAATAGCCTCTATGACGGGCGTCCCTAAGGTAGCCTGTGGGCTCGTGCTGGCGATAGATGAGTTAATGCAGGGCAACCCCGTCGTGTATCGGCGTAGGCAGATCGACATCCCCTTGCCAACGTCACGACCGACTAGAGAACTCAGAGTTAGATATTGCCATCCCGAGCATCGTTGAGGAGAATCTTGGAGATTTCTGGGCACAACTTTTACTGAAAGGAAAAGCCACTACTCCAAGAACCGCACAAAGGGAAGAAAATAGCTCCGAGGAATCCCTACCGGCATCGCGCATGGTTGGGCTGGTGAGAAGATCTCGGAAGGATTGAGAGTTGGCGGGTGGGAATGGGAACAAGAAGTATCTACTGCCGCCGTTGCGAGAGAGCTGCGCGGCTAGACGATGCTAAAGAAAATTAGTGTCGGTTTCGGGTCTTGTACGAGAAGGTAGATTCCGGAGTATGAGACGGACTTGTCATATGGCCGTTTAGAGCCAAGGCTATAGTACACAAGGCAAATGGATCCATTCCCTAGCCGCCGTCGAGGATTTGGAGCGGATTTTCGTTCCAGAATGGACGAGATAAGCTGACGGCATCGTCGTTCTGTAAGCTCCGCATCGTGGAAATGACGGCTTTGCCAGAGAGGTGATGTCCAGTCTCAACTGCGTCGGTGGTGAAGGCGAGCGTAACTTTAGTGGAACATTCAAATTCTTCCTCGTCTTCCGCCGCGCCTTGCCTATACCGTGCATTACGTGCGTCCGAATCTCCTTTGCCGTTTTATGGTTCTTTGACTTCTCGTCTTGCGTGAGGTTGATGAACAGATACTTTTGCGAATCTATCTCTGCTGTTGGTTAGAATGTAGCTAGAGTAGAAGGATCAAGCATTGGCGATGGGGTGGGCTACGACTAGGCTGTGCATGATAGCATAGCAAATAAATAGCTTCCTTAAGGCCTATAGGAGTGAGATGAAGAATCGCGGGGGGGAAAGCTCGTCTGTCTTTGATGCCGACTGATGCGGCTTTCTACATATGTCAATTCTAGTAACGATAGCATACTCCACGAAGGGTATACTGAATAAGAATCTCGTACGGGGTAATCAACTTCGAAATTTTAGTGTTGGTATCGGGTAAGCTAATTTCTAATCCCGCCGTCTGTCGTGACCTTTTACTTTCTACAAACATCCTTTTAGAGTCCATGTCACTCGACCCGTGGGTTGTGTAGTTTGTAGTCAACTCTTCTTAATAAATACGTTGTGCCTTAATCATTTCTTTTATCTCCAGAAATCCGTTTATTCAAAAACAATAACAATTTAGCTCCCATCATTGCCCCTTTTCGTGCACCGCCCGTATCCCGGCTAATAGCCAAATCATCTTCAACTAACTGAAGCACACAGTTGTCCGGAGTCTTTAAGAATCACGTTAGCCTAGCAAGTTCCTCATTTAAAATTATATAGCGTATCCAATGTTGAATGAATCCCAACGAATTGTATATGTCACCTCGAGCATATTTATTTGGATGGGTTCTCGAGCCATCTAGCTGTTAAATGTATTGGGAAAAAAGCTTCATGATGCTGAGTGGATTCTTATATTAGCCGTCAATGGTTTCGAGGTACCTGCCTGCCACTCGTGCCAGCTTATTACTCTAGTAGCGCCTTGTGTGGCTAAAAAACTTCAAGTGTACATAGACCTTGAGCCTTTATAACGCCGACGACCGTGAATGGACTATGGCTAAAAGTCTCCAACATGGGATTGGTCATTCGTTAAACTCATCTCTTAACTGACCACAATTCCCGAGTCCACCCCATTTCTCGCATTTTTTTGCTGCTTCCGCCCAGTCCCTTCTTCTCATTACCGCTGATAGCAAGTGCCTTGCTGCAGTTGGCGAAGCCTTCTACAATCTCTTTCATCCGCCCGGCCTTCATTAGCACCGCCGCCACGTCCGCGTCTTTCCTTGCAATAATCGACGCAAGCTCCATACATTCTAGGAGATTGTCTCGTGACAGGCTAGTTCCGGCAAAATGGAGAACGCTCACATAACCTATGATCGTCTCGGGGAGATACGCATCTCGGAGATACGTGTAGTCTTCATCGACTGTCCGCCATAGTTAGCCTACACCCGAGGCTCGCCCTTGGAGGTGAATAGGTTGATACAAACCTTGAATACTCTCCAGGAGCCAGTTGTTGAGTATCGGGCCCATAGAGCTCTTGATGGATTTGACTACGTTCCCAACAAGGCCCCAGAAGTCTCTCCCTAATTCCTCCGTTGGACTTGAGCCCGTGTCAACAGCTGTCCGACTGCTCTTAAAATGGACGATATTGGGTGAAACGTACTCTTGAGCCATAGCTTCGCTGGACGCGATAGTTTCCATCGAGTCGAGGGCCCGCACAAGGCATTCCATCTCGAAAAAGTTTCTTGCCGCTGCTACCTGTTCTACGCTGAGGTCGTTGCCTTGAAGAGAGAGAGTAGTGGTTCCCGAGCGGATGTCTTCAAACCATGAAACGTCTGTGTCATCCGTAATGGTGAGGCCAGTTTTTCTTCTGAAGATGTCTGCGCATTGAACGCGTTCGGACAGAGCGCGCGCGGCATGCAGATTAAATCCCTCTGTTGGCAAGTTAGCATTCTTTTTTTACCGGGGATAGGCGTACTGATCTGGTACTCACTTAGGAAACGCTTGTATATGGCTGTGCCAGCTTCGAAAAGTTCCTCCCAGAGCCCTTCTACTAGGAAAAACCATTCCAAGGACTGGATTAGAGCCTCATCAATGGCGTCCAGGGCTTCCGGCTCGTCGCCAAAAAAGTCTGGCTTGAGGGGGCGGCCGTACTTTAATGTTGGAGGGCTGTTCAAGAGTACTGTGAAAGCACCAAACGCTGGTAGACCATGGTCGGGTAAAGGATTCTGCTCCAAGATGGAGTGGGGTTGATAGACGACAAATTTTGCGGTATTCATTCCCAATTTGGTCATATTTTTTAGTAGAATGCTCCTATCACCTGGTATTTCTAGCCGAGTAATGTTTCGACTGAGCGTAAAGAAACCTCGTTCTTCTTGGAGTTTCGAACAGTATAGAGGCATTAGATCTATCAGATTAGCTAATCGCAAAATACTGACATATGTAGAGACGATATTGTCCTGAGCTCTGCCACGATCAGAGTCGGTATAACCCTCACCATGAAGACTGTCGAGATGAGAGACCAATAAATGTACGTGTGTTGCAACACGTAGTCCCTCATAATCATTCATCATAAAGAACTTTGGGTCGTTAGCACTGATGGAAGCACCATCAAATTCCGGTATGAGAGAAGAAGGGGCCTTCTGGTTCGCACGCTTTCCTAATGCCACACCAAGATCGTGCATGTATTGGGTCAAGTTATTTGAAAGGATGGCTGCTTGTAGGGCCTTTAACGGTGTTTTAGCTTCTGCTGACGTTTTGGGGTTTGATTCTAACGAGCTCACGAGTCGTTCGCCAGCTGATGAGGCATCGCCATGAAATTGGAGGGCGTTGAATGAGGGGAATGATTGATGGATTGTAGCAGTCGAGTCCGATGAAGTTCGCTTCATGAGGTACCCATCAAACTGGGCCCTTAAGAGAGCGTTATAGTGGGCGAAGACGAAATCGTCCCAGCTTTGACACACTTTTTCCACACTTGTGATGTCACCCGAGAGAATTCCATAGACCGCACGTTCGTAATCATCGGTGCCCCCCTGGCGAGCAAGAGCGAAGCAGGCTCGACGCCACAGAAGAGTTGAGAGGGGATCGGTGGAAGGCTGTCCTAGCTCCTGGCTCCTGGATAATGGCAAAGCTGACATGCTAACCGCTCGCCACACCTCGGTTCGTTCGATGCACCAGTCTCTAATCTCGTTCAAGCTCCTACCACGGCGAAGAAGTTCATAGCAACCAAGCCAAATAGCGCGTTCGAAGTATTCGTCTTGTGGCTCAAGTTTGCGTCCTTGACGGGTGGCTACATCCGGGTCTAATTGTGTAACAAGAGGGTTTGAGCCGTTGATATCAACTAGCTGGCCGGCATCCGCACTGGTGGGATCTAGAGACCCGGTCCAGCTATTTACGTTTTTCTGCATCTTGATGGCAGATCGCGTGTGGAGCCAGCCGTGGGCTATTATATCGCCGCGTTCAGCTTGTTTTTGATAATCTCGCACGAGATCGTCGATATTTGTCCGAGAGTCATCGGCACTCGTCTGTAAACACTCGAGGATTGCCTTGCGCTCCTGGGCCGTCGGGTCTGACTGGAGGAACTCACTCCAAAGCTCCGAAGTAGACTGAAACCTGGAGACCTCACGGCGCATCGGCCTAAGGGTATTTCGGTTGGAGTAACGTAGCGGCAGAAGGCGACGCAGCATATCCCAAACTTGGGTCTCCT
The DNA here is from genome assembly GCA_029590625.1 of Lasiodiplodia mahajangana. Lineage (NCBI taxonomy): Eukaryota > Fungi > Ascomycota > Dothideomycetes > Botryosphaeriales > Botryosphaeriaceae > Lasiodiplodia > Lasiodiplodia mahajangana. The sequence continues at coordinate 7,672 of JAPUUL010000855.1, forward strand.
GCTCCCAACGCTCAAGTTTAGTGACCGGGTCGGGTGCCATCGACTGGTTTTCGGCATCGTCTAGGTCCATAGAATCCTGGCTCGAAGAATCATCTAAGCGGCGGAGACCCGTGCTCGATGATTTTCGCGCTTTGCGCAAAGCTTGGGCCTTGCTTGCGGCGTATTGGTGATATTTCTCGACTAACGCGAAGACGTCGGTTCGTTGCTCAGAAGTGGGTTTCTGGGTTACTGAAAGCATGTCGAGGGCTTTGGCGAAGCGTTCGGCATCGTCAATGAAACCAGGCGAGGACATCGCCTCGGACGCTACGCAGTACCGGCGTTAGATCACACAATGTCTACCTAGGAGCTTTGTTATAGCCTATAAACGCACCTTCGGTCGTTCGCCCATTGTCATATTCTGGTCTGCCGTGGCCGGCGCCAGCCATCTGCTGGGGCCGCTGGGCCAGCATCATGTTAGTATGAGGCCGGATCTCGGTTTGCAATGCCTCGGTCAAGCTGTACGACTGCCAGCCAGCATCTTCTATTGCGCCGTTGCGCCCACCAGGTCCCATACAATCGCCACGGAGCCTTGTAAACCGACGTCTAGTAAAGTAGTGCTGGCTAATACGAATGCGCACTGGAGTTCCTTGTTGGTGATCGAGAAGCGATATGTGGGATGCAACTCGCAGAACCAATCAAGGGAGGTAGAAGGTTGGAGGTTGTATACAAAGCTCGCCAAGCTTCCTAGTGATGAAAATAAATGAGAACCGTACTCGTCCGTCGCGTCCCCGTGGCTGTTGCTGGGGGCTCGTACCTGCTAGGGCCACCTCCATGGGCCACTTAGGTATTCATGTACAGTAGGTGGGTACATAGGTACAGCATACTTATGTAAAGTCAAGGTACCTCCTATCAGCTCATACCGGGTGGGAACACTGTATTTATTCAAGTATACCTAAGTAGTGGGCATGGGTAAGGCATGCAATGCGCTATGGTGTGGCTAGTGTGAGGCGGACCCTCCACTATAAAACCTCGCTTCTAAGGCAAACAACAAAATTTCTCCTTCTTTCCCTTCTTCCATCAATGTCGTCGGCATTCATATTAGAGTCTCGGGATAAGCCAAATTCTTTTCAATGCTTGTCCAGGTCCTTCGAGGATCTCCTGCGCGCTCAATGATCGCCTAGAGAAATCCCACGCTGCATTAATGTCGCCTGATCAACTTGTCTATTTAGGTCGGCGTGAATAAGTAGTCGTGGAACATGAATCTAGTGTCTACCTAGATATCTACCTACATGCAGAGACATGACCTTGCTGTAATTCCGAGGCAACTCAGCATTAAATGTCACGTTTATCTCCGCGAACAGATTCTAAATCTCCGGTGCCTTGTTGCCGGTTCCTCAACTTCAACCTTAACAGATGGGGTTTTGGGCAGCTTGCCGTGGTAGCCGTGTCGCCGTGTTTCTGGTAGAATGCATTGCAGCATTCATATAAGGCATCGACGAGATGTTCGCATTTCGCCTATAGAGCACTCGAAGTCAGTAATCACTATATAGAGCGCGCTTTATGGGGGCTTCGAAGTTTCTGGACAATCTCTTGTCCTGGAAAGGAAACCTGGTGCTTTGAAAGCTGCCAAAACCAGAAGAAAATGAGTACGGATACTCACCTGATTAAAGCCGTTTCTCCCTAGACAATCTACTTCTATTAGACCTGGCTGCTTGCAATCGATATACGAGTGACCCAACCTTGTATGGCGCACTTGACCACTATCAATTAGTTTGTCTGCTTGGAGACAACGGTTCTAGGGTTGCACAATCCACTTACAGCTCGGGGATGACATGGTGGTTTCGATGTTAGATCTTCTTGGAGGCCCTAGCAAGGCTCATTAGTCTAGGCTTAAGAAATTTGAGTGTAAGATGGGTTATACAAGCTACGGACCATGATCCCGTTTCTTGTTGCGAGTGTTAGCTTGAAGGACTTTGGGAGTTGGAATTGATGATAAAATCAACGGGTTGAAAGCACGTAGGTATGTATGTATGTAAGCTGTTGTAATGTAGTTGAATAAGGGATGTTGGGGATGTATATCAGGGTAGATAAAACACGCTTAACAGAAGTTTAAACCAAGCCTAGCGGTGCTATTGAGATAATGATGTCACACCTGTATAAGAGAGTAAGGTAGGTATTACCTATTATTTATGCTTGCCTGTAAAGAATATGATTAGATTTAGGCAAGGCACTAGACGTCTTGATAAGGATTAAACCATTATAGAATATGATTAGATTATATGATATAAGCAAGTATTTTAGGTGCCTTGGTTTATTGTACTAATTAAATTAATTATACCTTTGTAAAAGGTGTTAGCATATATGGCAATTGACCTAGGTTGGTTGGTTAATATCTGGCTGGCCAGCATTTTTGACAAAAAGTTTAGGTAGTTGTATGACCCTGCCAGGTAGCTAGCTATATGGAGGTTTGGAGTATAGGTAAGTATCAGTGCCTACCCTTATTTTAAGCCACCTGGGTACTTTTATCACACGCCACACTCATTCGGGACCCTGCCCTATCCAAAGTACTACATAGGTAGGTACGGTAGGTACCTTCCAAATGTGCACCATGCCTACCTACTGCACATGTGGGTAGATAGAGGCCCTTACATACCTACATAGGATCGGTAGGTATTGTAGGTAGGTAGGTATCTTGGTGTAGTGCATCTTGGGGACCGGGATGCACATGTGGTCTGCTGCACAATGCCCCTCCCAAGACTTCTTTTCAACTGTACCTCTCTCCTTTCAACCTGGTTTCTCTTCCCTTCATCTGTTTAGTCAGGTAAACCTCTTCCGGAGCCATAAAAAAACAACACGCTTGCGTACCCATCTCAAATTTCCCTATAAGCGTCTTATCAAGAGACCGCAAAGGACCGCAAAGGACCACAAAGGACCGCAAAGGTATGTTGTGTGTTTAGGTAACTATGTCTACCTCCTACCTAGCTGTAGCTCGGAGGTCTATGTAGGTACCTTGGTAGTTACATTGATCACCCCACCATGGTTCAGCGCTCCTACCCGACCTAACCTACACACGTCCGGTTGCCACTGTTTTCTCATCACCCCGCTGCCTTCTCTGCCTTGTCCCACACCACACCTTCCGTGCATACCTAAGTAGGTAGCCTTGTTACCTACTTCGTACCTATTTCTTGCCCCTTCTCTTATTTACCTTCTTGTCTTCTCTTCTTCTTATCTTACCTGCCCTTACCTGAGCTTACATCCAGGCATCGCGCGGTCTACAACAACAGGCGCACCTATCTACTTACCTATTGCCTTCCTTGGTAACATAACTTCGTCAACCCACATTTCCACCGCCTTCTACCACCGAAACCCCCTCCAACTGTTTGTTCTCTGGCGCGTCCTAATTATTCTCAAGATTGACGCATATCCTTCAATCTGAATAGGATCCCTTGTTCCCTCCACCACTGACGGTCTTTCAAGCAACCACAACACCCCGTCATCACCCGTCATCACCCCATCATGTCAGGCGAGAACGAGTCGGGGAGCCCTGGCGCCGAGCGCAATGAGGCCCCTGCTGGCGGAGAGCACCTGAACATCAAGGTCACAGACAACAACAACGAAGTGTTCTTCAAGATTAAGCGCTCTACTAAGCTCGAGAAACTCATGACCGCCTTCTGCGAACGCCAAGGCAAGAACGTTGACTCAGTCCGTTTTCTATTCGAGGGACAGCGCGTCCAAAAGACTGATACACCAGATTCCGTAAGTTGTGCCTTTTCCTATTATAGCCAGATATGCTTCCCTAATCGTCTTTATTCATGTATGGGTATATGCAAATGCAGAAATACATCTTGGGTACTCCAAGTATTAACACCTAGTTCTACTGAATAGCTCGAAATGACGGATGGCGATACCCTAGAAGTCCACCAGGAACAGGTTGGTGGCACCGGCGCCGTTGGCTGCTGCTGACCTGGCCCCATAACCAATCATGAAGACTCTCAGCAGAATAATGCCAGCCGACTGTACCGCAACACACTTCGAACCTGGCCCAGGGCTGCAAGAGGATTCTGTAAAAACTGTCTCGACTATAGACATGAGATGTACGATTTGCATGATCAACGCGGGTGAAATGAGCAGTTGGGGCCCCGGGCTTCTAGGCATAGATGATTTACGCCGAATGAGGGAGACACAGAGTATTTAAGTGTGATGCGTGGAGGGTTTTGCAAGGTAAAAGGACGTCTACTGCAGGGGTATGCCATCTGGGCGCGAGCTGCCTCTGGTACGGCCGTCGTCAGGATCCAAATCTGGGGCATTGAACTGGGTGATTTCCATCTGGCTGATCCATGTTTGCGTTTGCAGATTTAGACCTGCCATCACAGCATGGAGAGTTCTGGTACTTCTCTTTAATACCAGGCATGGCTGAATACAAGCATGCGTTTCTTCTTCCACATAGCAAGTGATTTTCATTAGTGCGCAAGTTCAGAGGAGAAACAGCCTTGCGTAAACAGGGGGGCTAGTAATCTGTAGACATTAAGGATCATTCCTTGCAATCTAACGCTCGGAATAAATAAGAAACTTGAGAGGCTGCCTCTTTTGTCCTTTTCCAATCTTTGAACTGCACTCGTAGTACATAAGGTGCAATAGGGTACGGGGCAAACAACACCCTATTATGAAGATCGGTCCGCCATGTTCATGTGGTCACAGCCGTAGCTAAGTGAGAGAGCTGTCAGATCCGATTTTGCTTGTACCTCCCTGAGCAGAGAAAGAGATCGAACCTGGGTTGTAGCATAGATCACAATACACGGTGGTGCAACAGGGCAGTGGTTACCAACTAGGTTGCCAATGGAGGGCAAACTCAGAACTCAAAAATTGACACATCATCCATTATTGTACACTATCTGAGGAATCACATGTGATCCGGGGGAGCCCCTATTTGCTTACAAGCAAGCCACCAGGCACGGTAACAAGTACACAGAGTGTGAGGCACCAGAAGCAAAGTAACAAAGCACCAAACGCCAGCCATTAACCTAGTTGTCCATTATCATTAGCCGTTGAATCCGATCCTGTCCCATCAATTCATTTGCGTCATGATTCTCCCTTCCACCGGCACTCAATCTCCCAGTCGGCTAGTCATCGCATCTCACATCTTCAACTCCTGTGCCCGACACCCTGTACACAAAACTCTTGCCTGTCCGCCTTCCCCAACTGGAAAAATCTGCCCGTCATCGAATCCCCCACCACAAGTGGCGCAGCGGAAACACTCATCGTGCCATTCTGCGCCTAGGGCTTTCACATACTGTCCAATGACGGCTATCTTGCAGCGCTTGCATTTGGGCGCCCGGCGCTCTGTTCGTTTTGTCTGGCAGGCCACACACCACGCATATCCGTCCTTTTCAATATGCGTCATGCCACGTTCGAACGGGTCACCGCACTCAGCGCAGAAGAAGTGCCCGTAATGCCAGTGCTCGCCAAGCGCTACAACGTGCTCACCCAGGATCGGTGTCTTACAGTGCTTGCAATGTGGCGCAAATAGTTCGTGCCAATCGAGGTGGCAGTAGAAACGCAACCGTTCATCTCCGTCTTCAGCCATTGTTTGCCCCGGCGTCTCTTCAAGAACCTCACCTGCTGCTCGGCGACGGATGCGATCCAGCCGCGCTGCGTAGAAGTTATCTGGTTCTGGACTGATCTCAAGGGCCTCGAGGCCTGTGCCGCACGTGTAACACCGGAAACATTGCGGGTGAAAGCG
>JAPUUL010000856.1:0-13384 GCA_029590625.1 Lasiodiplodia mahajangana
TTTATATATTAGTTTTAAGTTAATTTATTTAAAAGTTAAAGCTTATTAAAAAGNTGCTTAAGCAATATAATTTAAGCTTTACTAAAAATACTAATAAAACAATTTGTANTAGATTTTATAAAAACTATACTTTAAAAGCTTAACTTTATTATATAGCACTTTTAAAGATTTATAAAAATTTAATAAAAATAAGTAAATTTAAGTAACTATTTTTATAGTAAAAATACTAAAAGTGTTTCCTTTAAAAAATATGCTTTTTAAGTAAAAAGCTACGAAACTATAAAAATAACTGCTTGTTTTTTTATAAGAAAAATATAAAAGAATTCCTTTTTAGGTAATCAAATAGACCCTTATAGGGTCTACCCACTCGCACTAACACAATGTTAGCTGAAACTTGGCTTGCTCCGGTGTCCCCCAGCAATAACTCAAAGCGGCATAGCGAGGAGTTGGGTCCCATCTGTCTGATCGAATAGTCGTGTTGGAGACAAGCCGGGGAAATTCTCCCCGAACGTCTAACAGGCGATCGGGAGCATAATAACCATATGGAAGTGTATGGTGATGCCGTTCATCACAACTGTTGATCATAGACTTCAACCACTGAATGCGGTTTTCGCTTGTATACGACAGGCTCGATGGGGTGGGGAGGTCAAGCCATTCTGCAAAATCATTATACCCTTAGATGAAATGTTATTATAAGGAGCAACAACAACCAAGGCATATAACAGATCATACCTTCAGCAGCAGCTATATGTGACCAAAGAGTAAATTTAGTTTCTGGTTCGACCAGAGTAATTGTCGTGTTTAAATAACAACGTCTTTTCCTAAAACTGTAGCCTTCATTCCACAGGAAGGCGATGGTGATTGAAATCTCTTGTTGGCTTGAGATCGTCGGCCGGATGCCGAACTCTGTCTCAAGGAAATTTCTTGTGTTGTCCTTCGATAGGATTTCGCGCAAGTAATTGCAGAAACTGCATCCCCGACTAGATGAGAGTCCAAGGACTGGGAGATCAGGTAAGTGATCGGTCAAGGAATACCCAGTGCATATTTCCGTTGACTTATACCGCGATGTTCTAGTTCGACAAGGTTCGCCTTGCTCGTCGTATTCGGTATTGAACACTGGTGAACTGTCATTCAGAGTCACCTTCCGACAGTTCTCACAGAGCTCTCCGATTCCTTGTGTCAATTCTGGTGATGTGCCCGCCGTGATAAATCTCACATTGGAGCAGGCCAACGGCCCACACGCGCGCATGAGAGCTCTCCGTAATTGAAGCAGCATGTTTTATCTCTCTATGGCTTATCCAGTATTCAGGTGAGGCCTCGAAGTATATGGATGAGCTATAAAGATAGATTTTATTATGCTCTAGATCTACTAAACTAAGATTATAGAGTACGTGTTTGAGAAAGCTTAAAGATGGCATTATATCAAAGTATTCCCAGGTTTTGATGCGTCTGACGGCTGAGCCCGACAAGAGACACGCTGTCACCACCAGATGGAGCCACGTCTAGCACCCAACCCCGCTTTCGCTCGGGCAGCAATGCCGACCCCTTAGGATATTGTGACCGAAAACACGACGCCGTTATTACCGTAGCGGTAATAACGTCAAGTATAACAGGGCAACCCTACATATGAACACCCCTTTAGAGTCATGGACACCGACAGCGTTGAGCTAAAACAAAATGTACAGAAGCATGAACCAATAGTCATTTTATTAGCACAAAAAACAATTCGTATAGTTTATCACGCAACGAGCAACACAAAGTACGAGACTCTACCCCACAAAAGCACGCTTCATTAACCTTTATGGCTGAAACAACCAACTAGCCTTTAGTTATCAAGTTATACTAGTATAGCATGGGTTTGATCCCCATTACATCGGGCACAATTCAGTGCCATTATACATTATGTAGTCAGCCACATATAATACTCTCTAGCTGCCATGCTCTGCATACGTCTAGGTATATCCTTATAAGGATATCAAGGTGTGGCCATGGCACAAATGCTTTAGGTAATACAACTGGATAATCACCAATTAGGATGGTTTCCGCGGTTCAAAATCGATTTGCTGCAAATGGGGTATCTAATGAACATACACATACGTTACTACCTACGATACAGCGATGCCACTAGCGTAACGACACTATAAAAAGGCACAATAAGGTTGGCATCCATCCATTCCTCAACCGAGGCCTCTCCTCGCCGAATCCTATCACCATGCGGAGATGAAATCAAGCTAACCCCATACCCCAGATTCTCTCTAAACCCAGTAGGTTACATCCGAGGCAATAACAGGTTACACGTTGATGTACATTTGATATAATGCACCCTCTCTATATACTTCTAGGTCAACCTTTTGTCGCGCCTACCCAGCCCCCTACTACTTGTAGATTCCCGGTTTATCTAATTGTTCGGGCTTCAGCTTGAGAGACAGGCACTTTGGTGCTACACCAGTCCCCAAATAAATCTTCTTTCCCTCCTCTTATTCCCAGGATTATGGCTTCAGCGCGACGGCCTATCCGCATTGCTAATTGCTCGGGCGCAACACCAGATCCGGGCGACTTAATGCTCGCACAGGCAATGGCTGGTCCGATCGATGTCATCACCGGCGATTACCTAGCAGAGGCAAATCTAGCACAGTATGCCGAAGCATATGCCGCTGGCAAGCACCCTGGTTATGTAGTCCCGGCTTATAATGGCCTTCGCTTGTCGCTTAAGGCTATCAATCAGAAGAGAATCAAGGTTGTTATTAATGGTGGCGGTTTAAATCCCAAGGGCCTGGCTGAGGCTACTCACAAGATGGCGAAAGAAAAGGGATACAGTCTCAAGATTGCATACGTTGAAGGGGACAATCTGTTACCCGTCGTTCATGATATTGTTAAACCAGATGGCCATGGTCGACTACCACACTTCGATTCCTCTAATAGTCAAGTCAAGCTAGCCAAGGACACGGATAACTTCTTACAAGACCCAAATAAGAAAATAGTAGCCGCCAATGCCTACCTGGGGTGTCGCGCAATTCGACGTGGGCTAGAGCAAGGCGCTGATATTATTATCTGCGGCCGAGTCGCTGACGCATCGCCCGTGATGGGTGCGGCGCAGTGGTGGCACGGCTGGAAAGAAGATGATTTTGACAACTTTTCCCGCCGGGCCACATGCAAACAGTGCAAAGCACCTCGATCCTGTAAGTGCACCCGTCCCCTCAACATCTCTACGTTTGKTGCCACTCTAACCCTTTNGCCATCCAGCCGAGAATGCGGTTGAGATGCGACTTGACGGCCAAAGTGATGAATGTCCACAACAAACTCCATCCCAGTTCGTTGTAGTCCGAGGACTGGCTCCGTCTGCCAACGAGACAATCCTAGCGGCCGGCGTCAAGAAACTCTACATGTCAAAAGAAGACGAACCAAAGCAACCCTCAGGTATGCCAACAAAGCTAAGGAGCACTGCACCCATTGGCAATACTCATGGCCTTGGTGCGAAACCCGGCTCGCTAATCCGAGTGTTCATGGTTCGAGACAAGTTGTCTGAAATTAGCTGTAATTATGGTTTCGCTGAGTTTTCCACGCTTGACGATGCTCGAGCTGCCGTGGCGAAGCATAACGCTCACCCTCAGTTCACCATATCGTCTAAGCCCGTTACGGTTGCCTTCATACACTCCGGTGTCTTCATCCCTTACCTGCATCCTGTGCAAGAACAAGACCGCAAATTCACCTTCGCTGCAACACATAACCCGACTCTCAGACTAAGCTATTGGAACCCTTCTGTCTACGCCAGTGAGCACCTGACCTTCGACGAATCACTTTACGAGGATAAAGAACACAAACTAGAGCATACTAGACAGGGCCCTGACACAGCAGCCGGCAAGGAATCCAAAAAGCGGAAAGCAGAGAAAGACTTAATCCCACCGAGTGGTAAGAAGGTTATTGCCATGGCACCCCAGTTACAGATGTGGGCAAACAAGCATGCAGAACTTCATAGGTCGAAGGAATCCGCTGATGCCGCTCCTTCACTGGGTGATTCACCTCCTCTTACGGGCCCCAATGCTATTGGATCAATGAAGAATATTGGTACGAATCTACCCTCGGTATCATATGCTGATCTCGACCAAATATGTTGCCTCCTGTGCCGACGCAGGTTTAAGAACGAACCATCTCTTCGTCGGCATGAGCAAATGAGCGACATGCATAAAGCCAACTTGGAGGATGGGGAGCTCATTGCCAAAGCAACTCAGAACCTAAAGGCCCTGGGCAAGGAGCCCACAACAAATTACCGAGACCGGGCCAAGGAGAGGCGTTTGGCTCACAACCAGCCCAATAAACCAAAACTTCAGCCTCCTCGGAAAACCCCTCCAACCAGCAAGGCCACCGACTCTACTAAAGAGGCCCCGGCAAAGGCTGTCATCTCTAAGGGTGCAGGCCTGCTTGCTAGGATGGGCTGGAGCACTGGCGAGGGATTGGGAGTGGAGGGCGGCGGACGAACGGATATCATTGAAACCATGGCTTATACACCAGGTGTCGGTCTAGGGGCGGAAGGAGGCAAGATTGGCGATGCGGCGCAGGAAGCTGCTCGCGCGACGAAGGGCGACTATGCCGACTTTGTCTCTAAAGCCAAGGATAAGGCAAGAGAGCGGTATGAGAAGATGGGCTAGCATTGTCCGTTGTGATTTTATTCACATTTGCATCCCGCTCTCCCTTACTTTGGCATGTGATAGAGTATCTGGCTAAGGAACTAAGCCTTGACGATGCGCAGGGACTGTGTACCAACATTTCCAGCCTCAATATAGTTATATGCCCATATGCCTTATCGTGGAAATGTGGCAGTTCCATATAGCATTGTCCCTGCATAGGCCACGATTTCATCATACCATAACGGATCAAAAATTACATGCATGCTTAGAAGCACCTAGTTATGTCCAGGGGGGCTCTTGTATTAGCCTTTCCCACTGGACTATGATACGCAGCCAGAAGATATCCCGCGATTCATCGACGAAACATCGAATCGAGTTCTCGCGAGATCCCGTCTTCCATTTTCTACCTAGGTAGGGAGGATGGGTTTCCTAGGGCCCAGTATAAACTCCTTCAACTCATTTTCATCTTGATCCTCACTTAATTTATACCGTATCAATGAGACAGCGATGGGGAAAGGATAGAAAGGTACAGAGAGATCACCAAGGGACGACTCAAGAAATGTATGAAACAGAAACATGGGCAGAAGGGGTATCATATGTTTCATCTAATGCTCTGTGGTCCGTGTACCCTGTACATACTTGAGGACCACTCATGCTCTTCTATGTATCCTTCGCGCAGCATATATGCAAATCCCGTGACCATCGGCATAACATGCCTATAAAATTGCAAGCAACAAGCGCCTCGTTTCTAGCGCACACCCCCATGTGACTGACATGTATTACTAATAGTGGCACTTCCATGGTAAAGGAAGAGAAGAGGGGGGGGGAAGGGATGTGCTACGCGTAATTTTAGAAAGCGAACAAGCCAGCTCCTACGAGGCTGAAAATGATTGCGGCAAACGTCACAGAGGTCACCTCCCAATTCAAAGCTGGCGTGCCTCGGGCCGCAGCATTATCTGGGGAAGATTCTGAGCCTGAATCCCCTGTGCTATCGCTGTGACTACTGGCGCTTGGGGTCTGCTGAGCCGCAACACCGCTCACGAGAGGAATGCCAGAGGCAGGGATCTCTATTACATTGGATTCCGTGCCATTCAAGTTAGCTTGTGCTAAGGCAATCTTGTTGTTGCTTAGATCGTACACGACGTAAGCTGATCGCAGGAATGTGTCGCCGAGTAAGTAGATATTCGAAAGTGGCTGAATGCCAAAACTGCAGACATCGTCAAACGGAAGTGTTGGCACATCAAGCCCAATGCTTATATAACCCTTGACGTTGTCGAGGACTATCTCGTCAATGGGGATCCGGATCAAGGGGCCATTGCTACCTCCAAACCGGAATTCAACAGTCGTATCCTTCTCAGAGGATAGAAGATCGCAGCTCGCATACACGAGACCAGTACCTGTGGTGTCATCCACGGCATTAAAGGTCTCGAAAATTCGCCTAGCGACGCGTGGTGGGAGATACGTTAATGTGGTGCCAGAATCTAGTATGACAGGGATTTCTTCATCGAGCAATTCAGATCCGTTGGAGCTAGAGCTCGAGTTGACCTTCAAGGATCCCAACGCCACAGTAAAAGAGGTGTAGTCGTTTGAACGGGCATCCGGCAGGATATCAACCTCTCTGAGTCGACCTATAAACTTCCTCGTGTCAATGCCTCCGAATAGGACGGTGCCGGTTTCGGCATAGAGATCATCCTACGAAAAAAAAAGGGAAGGTTAGCATATGGACAAGACGATTAGTCAATGGTAGGAAGTAACGCGAAGCAATGTAGACAACGACTAGAGCACCAACAAGACTGAGCCAAGATAGGATCCCAACTCACAAGATACAGGCTATAGGCCTTAGAAGCGATCAGGTCCTGGTTGACAAGAAGATCGATGATGTTGGGATAGGGCTTGGCAGCGGCGACATTTGTATTGAAACCTATGCCAAGTAGACCCGAATTGATGGAGGAGTTCTCGGCGAGGCCGACCTGCAGAGCCTCGATGCTAGTGCCAGCGATGTGGAAGGTGTCCTTGATGTAGTCGCCCTCGGCGCCCGACGTATCGAGATACTGGATGGTGAAAGCGTCGGCATCGACCAGCTTATAGGTGGAGCTATCAGCGGGCTCGTAGGTCGCGAGACAAGTGCCGTAGAGGTACTGCAGCTTGCGAGCTTCGCGTGCGTGCGTGCGTGCGTACTGCGTATCAGGCTCTGCTCCGTTGATATATGTACATAGTCGCTGGCGGATCGTGAGTGGCAAGACGTGGACGACGTTACTGACCTATAGGCTTTCACGAAATTGGCTATGTGGCTGGAGTTGGTCCTTCTTCACTCAGACAATTACTTAGGTACCGTAAAATGAGCCGAGATCCCTAATACCTGATACCTACCTGATGTATGATCAATTGTTCGTTCTAAATGGCAATGCTCGTTCTCCTCGAACTTTAGTTTGCGTCTGGCATCTGAGCGCGTGCCTTTCCCTTTAAATCCGCCGAAGCGCACGAGTTCATTTGGGCAGTTCTATCGACAGACATGCTGTAGGTAGATGATCTCTAACCTTGTAGTGATTTATTACACTGAACAGGCGCTGGAAATGCTCGGGCGTAGGCTGCAGGCCTCGGACGAGCTCGGTAGTAAAGTGATTAAGGCCGACAATCATCTGCAAGGTACGGAGAAAGAGTTCGGAGACTCGGCCGAAAGCCCGCTGCTATCGCTTTGCAGTGAAATCGCCGGCTTATTAGATCGCCTGATTGCGTCATGTTTAATGGCATTTCCAAAAAAATCGTGACCCTGTCCAGGGAGCTGCAAGAGGCGACTTAAGGTTATCAGATTGACTCCACTGTGCTCATTGGTCAGTTTTAGTCGGGGTCTTTTTACTCCACTCTCTGTTGGTCTAAGATACCTACTCTGGTATATGGGTATAAGAGTAACCTACATAAGTATTGTAGGACAGCAAGGCTTTTAGACAAGGTTAACGCTGCTGACGCTCGAGCTAGAAAGCGGCTTTTGTATAACAGTTTTGGCACGATTTTGGTGCAAGTACCTTAAGAAGAAGCAGAGGCAGAGATACCTTCGCGTGGGAGGCATAGAGTTAGCGTGCCAAGAGTACCTGAACTAGGATCTTTTTACTCAACAGGCAACAAGTACTTAAAGTATCTAGTACTGTACCAAGATTAGAACAGATAAATGTCATAATGCCGTGAGGTATTAGGTATTAGGATTCAACAGCAAAGAGATCGATGAAGCCCCTTCATATAATGACATGCCTGTTTATTAATGTTGTAATTCTTAATATAATAACGGCGATATAATAATAATCCCACCCATCAGTCACGCCCTGTCTGCCTACCTCCCCGGCCCCCCCTCCGCCATAAGATGGATGTGAATCCCTTCCCGTATATATCAGGGTTATTGAACACCAGCTGCCAAGTTCATGATCATAATAACACAGACGGGTATGTCCTACTTCCAAAACTGCTAAGAAAAATATCATGTAATGAATATGCCGCCCCCTTTCTCATCTTGACTTCGTAAAATCTTCCCTCTAGACTAATCATGCGTCACTCTCCTCATCGTTAATAGAAATGCCGCTCTTTCTCCTCCTCAGCTGGCTTCTCTCTTTCATCGCTTCCCTTATCTTGTTATTTGCCTCTTGGAAGCCTTCATGTGAGTTGAGGGAAGTGAACCCGGATATAGGGAAACCCCCGGACCCAAATCCACCACCAGCACTGCTGCTCCTACTTCTTGAGCGAGACGGTGGCCGTGTAGCAAACATGCCAATAGCGCCGATATTGCTGAATGACTCGTTCCGAGGGATAGCACGGCTTGATTGTGTCATATGTCTGCGTAACGCGTTGGGCGAGTCGGGCGGTGAGGAGACAGCCGAGTCGTCATCGCGACGTATGGTAGGGATGCCGGCCTCCTCTCGTGAACCGTAAAGGCCACCATCACGGAACGGGTCAGAGACCAACCGTGTCTTTTCGAAGTCCTCGTACATATCGGGGCCAAGATCATTGATCACTGTTACTACTTGCTTTGACAGCTCGACCCGCCGCGCGCGCAGCATCTGAACGCTGTAGCTCGAGGTCGGGCTAATGCATAGGATTAATGGCCGGAGTGACTTTAGGATGTCCATTCCAACCTCGCCGATCCGGAAAGCGGCAAATGTGATGGCCGGGAAAATGATCCACGCAATCATATAAACTAGCCAGAAAGGGATGGAATCGTGTAGGTAGCCCCAGAGATTGTCCTGGTAGACTTTGATGGCAAGGAGAATAGAATAGAAATTGTAAAGAGCCGGTGCAAAAGCCATGGCCACGAGAAGTTTCCACGTGGCCATCACGTCTTTGCCTTGGATCTTGACGGAGGAGCCTGCGAGTGCCTCCTTAGCTTTCTGGTGACTGATGTACTTCGTAGCCACGAAAACCGGAGCGAACAACACAAGGCCAGGCACAACGCCAATTGAGAGGACTAATAACTTAGCCACTCGATAGAGCAACGTAAAAATCACCCTGAACGCCGTCATCTTGGCGTATGAGAGTTGATGGTCTCTAATATTGAGGTAGTGAAGTTGTTGATTATAGTCTCTGAGATTTCCCATCAGATCGACAATGCGAGGGTCTTCCTTGTATTTGGAGAACCCAATAGCTAGCTTCCGATTGAGTTCTACGACCATTGGCAGAGGTAGCTTCTTGCCTGTGTTGTACAGGCGCCTCGCCGCCTGTATGCACATCAAAGTGTCGTAATCAGGCGAAGATACTGTAACAGCACTCAGTGCTTGATGGACCATATCTAGAGTTCCCGCGATAGCGTCTCGCCTTTGGTTATTCTTGTACTTTTCAACTAGGTCCTCTGGAATCTGGAACGGGGCACCGAACTCCACAACGGCCCTTGATCGGAACTTGTGCGCATGGAAGTAGTTCATGCCGACCGGAACAATCTGTAGACCGCAGTCAGGGTCTTCAGCGAGGGTCCCCAGCGCCATAATGGCGACACCGGCCTTCAGGGGTAGCAGCTCAGTTCTGTCGTGGCTACCACCCTCAGGGAAGATGCCAATGCAGCCGCCCGATCTGAGGCGGCTGAAAACAGCCTTGTACACCTCCGTCTGATCTATATGAGGTGCTAGCTTGTACTTGGTCCCCTCATAGCCATCCTTGGGTCCTGTCAGGTCTTGGTTGCTCACGTTGCCTTGGCTGTCAATGTCGTCCCGGCCGGTTAGTTGGAACAGTGGAAGCTTCCCTTTAAACGCTCGTTTCGTCCGAATCTCCTCCGGCCCTATAATCTTGGCGATATCGACAGAGCTTCCAGATTGTCCCTTTACAGAAGGTAGGAAGATCATGCCGCCTACTTCAGCTTCCTTCTCGAAGTTGGTACCGACGCCGCGTATTAAAGTAGGGTCGTTGATAGGGTCGGGCATGTAAATGAGACCTGACGCAGGCTTTGCCTTGTCCTGAGCCCGTCCAACGGGAACGGAACCAGTTTGGCGAGAGCCCCAGCCGATAAACCCATGCACGGATTTCTCGGCGATCAGGAGGCCGACGCGGCGGTTCGCTTCTTGCTTGAGAGTCCGCTGGAGGACGAGGCCGTCGACAAATTGGTTGGCATGGGGCGCGGCGACGAACAGGATGGGGCCGGTCCTAGGCACGCGCCAGGCGCCCCGGGGGTGAACCTCGCGGAAGAAGAGGTCGACAAGGACAGAGAAGGTGTGGAGGAATGCATCGTATTTCCATGAGGTCATGGGATACAGCTCTTTCTGGTGCTTCGACTTGGGGGTGCTGGAGGGCGGTACCCCGCCGTCTGCTTTTTCTTTCTGATCCTCTGCCATATTCAAGTGTTAATGTGTATCGGGAGCGATCGGAGAGTGGGTAAACAAGACACAGTCGCGGCGTAAGAAAAACCGAGCGATCAATCAATCCATCAGGGTTGCGCGGGATTTGCGCGTGAGGCGTGAGGCGTGAGGCGTGAGGCTTGAGGAATGTGTCGCCGTGTCTGAGCTACCGCTTGCGGAGCTAAGCTTGTGAGGGGTAGGGTAGGTATTGAGTCGTCTTCTGTCTATCTATTATCTATCAATATGCGATAGCGGAGTGTAGCTTGATCGTCGCAGAGAAACAGAGTTGCGTTATATTCTGCCCCTCTGCCTGGATAGGTAGCTGTGGATGGCTATGATGGCAGCCTTCGAATTTCGTGGCGGGGAGGAATTATAGACATCATAAATTTGGGGAAGACGCAAGTTATCAACCAATGCTCCCTCTAGAAATTTCTTCATCAAACCTAACTCGGTTGGGTCGGCCAAGTCCAGGTCTGTCCAGGCAGGCGAGAGACAAGCTAGATCCCAGCAAGTGGCGTCTTAGGAACGTGCAAGCTACAGACTTTAGCGTCGATGCTACCTATGGCAGGCCTATGGCCCACAGGTATGACAGGCAGTGCAGCAGTGCAGTCAGTTGCTACATTACCTAAGGTCACCAGCCAACCTATCACCTCTCTCGTACGGTAGTATCTACAGATATTGCTGCAAGCACATCACCTACATATGTATCTTCCATCCCCAAGAGGCGCAAACCGTTGAAAGTATCTCTCCCCAACAAACTATTGATTGGTTCCTCTATCGTGTTGACCTGCCTCATAAGTTGGTGTTTTGGAGCAATTATACAGGTATTACTTCAACATGACGAAATCGGCGTTTCGCTCGCGCTTTGTCATAGCATGCATCTTCATAGATAAGGTAGGCTAGAGACATATGCTTCTATCGATTGGTGGTACGTGACAAGAGCCCAATACGAAAGCCACCATAGCAGCCAGATAAGACCTGATATGAACTATTGATCTCGATCTTACGATGAAATAGCTGACCGGCTTGTATTATCCCCGGACAATCGAGTGAAATACGAGCTTGGCTATGATAATCACTGTGATTTTGTCTTAGGTGACTAAATATCCCCCTTACTTGCCCTTACTTGACGGCCTTCCCCTTTCCCTTGCGTCGTTTCTTGTCTTCAGGTAGTGCAACGCTACCCTCTTGAACCTCTCCTTCCTCTAACTGCCCCTCGGCTTCTAGTTGCTTCAGCTTTTCCTGGCCTGAGATAAACATGGTTAGGTCGTGATTCTGATCCTTTAGATCGTCGTTCTCAAGCTTTAGGGCCGCAAGCTGCTTATGGAGGCTGTCGGTCTCCTTGTTGACATGCTCGATGCGCTTCATTAGCCCTTCTGAAACTTTCTTCTCCTCCTGGAGGCTCTTGCCTAAATTCCGCGCTAAGTCCGTCGACTTCGCCGCACGTGTACGCTCACGCTCTAGATCCTTCTCAAGAGACGGGATGATCTCAGCCCGCAGTCTCTCTTGCTCCGCTTTGACCTCTCGTAACTCTTTCTGCGCATTAGAGGCCTGGGATACTGCCCTCTCAGCTATGGCTGAAGCCTTCGCGGCCTTGTCCACTGCCTTTGATAGCATCTCCTCAAAGTAGAATCGTTGGCTTTCCAGTTGGCTCGTAAGGAGGTGTGTATACTCCATCCCAATATTCTCTAACTTGATTCTAGGCACCACATCCTCACCTTGATTTCTGCTTCCCATTTGTTGGTGCCCTGGGAGTTCGACGAGTTTACCGTCACCCTTTTCCCTTATTAAGCGGTGAACCCATATGTCACCTGCGTAGTCCCATACATGCTGGGTAGATAGTTCTAGCGAGAACGTATGCGCAGTATTCATCCAATGCTCTTTCGCATGTCCTCGTTTATATCTGCCGCAGCCCACATTACCACAGATGAGGCATATCCAAAGGTCTTCGGTGCAGTCGCATACAGAGCACAGATTAGCAACGTTAGACCCGAATGGCTGCGTAGAGGGCTTATCTATATCATAGGGCGTGGTAGAGCTGGAGTTAGGTGACATATAGAGGCTCGCGAGATTATTCGTCATGTTAGTATGTCGACAGACCGGGCATCCGGCACCCTTCCATTTCTGGAGGCATGAACAATGAAAAACGTGCTGGCACAGGATTGTAAGCAGACCCGTGGTGTCGTCCATTCGCTCAAGGCAGACGGGGCAGGTAGGGAGTTCGATGAGGTCTGGCGTCGGTGGTGGGAATGGCTTCAGGGAGCCATACTCAGGAGCGGCGGACGGCATGAAGGGGTCGCCGTTGAGATCTGGAAAACTAGCATTAGGCGCCGCAGGCGTATCGAAGGTGATAGACCTAATAAAAGCAACGTTGCAGGTCTCTGGCTGTGAAAAGGTCAGCTTCACTACCATTATTATATTTCAATGAGTATCAACCGTACCTCGACGTGGTTAAACACTCGGCCGTCAAAGTCTCGCCCGAAAAGCTGGGCTTTTTTGCTATCACGAAACTTCATAAGGACCAGATACCTGTTCATCCGGCCAGTCATGATCATGCGATAATGGCTGATCTGTTCCCTCCACTTGTCTCCTATGAAGCCGAGGAAATCACTGGGGGTGAGGTAGCTAGGAACCGCCGGAATGCATATGGTTGTACAATCAAGCTGGGTTTGGGACTGCTCTTCTTGGAGCTCTTCTGGAGGGAGACGGAGCTCAGGGGTCTCGCTCCCCTCTCGGTATAGATGTACGATACCCCAGCCGATATTTGTGTTTTTGGCTGTTGTAAGTGGCAGATATGCCGCCTTAGTAGCCTTCCCCGCAGCTTTCATTGATGGTCCAACAGTCGCAGCTGCGGCGGTAGTTGCAGCTGTTTCCTGCATAGTGTTGCCGTTCGGGTAGCCGTCTACGTCGATACTCTCCACGCTGATCTGCCCAAATCTCCAGTCCTTTGCG
>JAPUUL010000857.1:0-13384 GCA_029590625.1 Lasiodiplodia mahajangana
GGTCCTAGGTTTTTGGCGTAATGCTACGGTCCGTAGAGGGAATACNGGGACCGCTTTTGCGAAGCCGCTGGCGTCTTGAGCTTGGAAGATGGTCTAGGCAAAGGTGCAGAGGCATCAGACATGGGAGGCGAGGGCGGTTCGTTCAGTGCCGGTGGAAGCTTGCCAACGGACGGGAGGGAAAGCTCATCAGGAGGCGTGCTAATCATAGGCGAGCTAGCTGTCGACCGCGGAGAATCCTCGTATACGTCCGAGTCGAGGATGGAGATGTCAGTAGATATAGCGGAGAGGTGGCGGCTTTCGGCCTTCTTGATCTTGTCTTGCATGATTTCGGCTTCGATCTTGAGGTCCGAAAGTTCTTCTCGTAGCCTTTGGGCTTCGATACGCAGAGTCTCTCGCTCCTGCTCCCCTATCTTGATTTCTTCTTCCATCATGACGGTCCTTTCAATCGCCACATTATACTTAGATTCCATGTCCTCGAGAGACGAGGTTGTATTTCTAGCTTGGCGTTCGAAGTCATCGTTGGCGACTTCGATGTCCCGCAGCTTCAGTTGTAAGCTCCGGTTAGTATCTCGGAGAGTAGTAATCTCCTTCTCTAATGTATTCTGAGCAGCATTCGCCTCAGCCTTCGCCTTTTTGCATTTTTCCTAAAGTAGCCGTTAGTTCGCGGTCGTCGAAAATCTTGAGGTGGTTTGTTCCGTAAATATACCTTCCACTCATCGGCTTCAAATTGTACAGCCTCCACCTTCTGTTCCAATTCACGCTGTCGCTTGTCGGCAGCATCCAGATCCTTCTCAAGTTCGGCTTCCAGCTCATGACTGGACTCCCGGAACTCAGAAAGCTCGTCGCAAAGCAGCTCATATTGTTTCTTGTACCAGGAAAGCGATTCTTCGGCGGTAGCGTGCTCGCTCGGAGGCGAGGACGGTGGTTCGGCCATGGCTATTTATAGTTTATGGGTTGTGTCGCAGGTAATTAATTATGCGGTTCCCCTTCAGGCCGAGATTTGGTATCGCATTAGTTGGCGATGTGGCCGTGAGGGGGTTGTGGGTTGCGGGTTGTAGGCGCCTGCTAAGAGCAGACTAGGCAAAGTCAAGGAAATTGAAGGAAAGTAGTGGCGTTTGATAGAGTGAATGTTTTAATGAGAGAAAGAAAGAACAAGATAACAATGTCTTGTTGGCCCCTACAAACAGATATGGGCACACATGATCCGTTCTTTAGAGGTTATAATGCTGCGAGAGCGTCCTTTGGCCTGGTTGGATCGCTAGACTCCGTGGTTGCGATTGTTGTTTATGGTTGGAGGTGCGAACAGGCTGCCGTCGCAAAGAGGAAAGGGCCACCTAGTTGGATGGTTTTGTTGGAGAAATCGCTGTCTTTTCGTGCTTGTCGAGTTGTCGATATTGTCGATGCTGCCGCTGCTTGTGCTGTGTTAACTTACCTGGGCCGTCGGGTTGTGCTGTTTGGTTAGTCGAGCGGTTGTTGGGCGGAGACGGTGATAAAGTTGACAGGAGGAGACCGACCACGCACACCCGCCGCTTGTAGACAGCGACTCCTGCTTTTGTTGTCTCGGCTCAGTCAACAACCCCCCCCAATCGAAGCCCCATTCAATGCGCTGTCCCCCCCTAGGAGGGCGTTGCGCTAGCTATTTATGGCTTAGCGGGGTTATTCTGAGCATGTGCTGCGCTACCATGACAACCCGACCGACCATGCAAAAGACACCGGCCAATCATGTTCTTGCTGCAGTTCGTTATAGTGTACTTGGAGTGCTAGCCCAAAGGCATTTGGGAGAACTGTGCCCCACAACAAAGACCTAGGTGAAGAGGTATCTTGCTTATTTTCTGTACACATATATGTATCCTAATATCGCTATCAGACAATTTTTAGAGCCCCTACAAAAATAATAGGTATACAGAAGTTTCCCCTCAGATGTTGAGAGCATTAATCATCCAGCTATGATGTTGTGAGGAGGGATCTTGAGAGATTCATCGGTACCTTATGTAGCGCACGCACCCTCATGCAGGCACCACATCAATCAACCTAGGTACCTAACCTACTGAGCCTAAGTGCCTATCTCACCGCCTTCTATCTACAATCAGTTCTCGTCGCTCCCTCCCCACTCTCCTGATACAGTAGCTTATCTCCCATAAAACACCAAAGAGATGGACTCACGATGAGGACTTCATGACAGTGGTGTGAGAGAAAGACATGCAGTAGATGTACATACATGTTTCTACACAACAAGTGTGTCGTATTCTACCTTGATTTTCATTGTTTCCAGCATGAACGTCCATAAAAAGCTTGAAACCACTCCAATTAGCCAGAGTGGGCCATCCTCCATGCAGTGTTTCGGCAATCCCCATATTTACGGGACGAAGATGATGCACAGACAGGTACATGGCTCAGCTTTGCATTACCCCTCGAATGATCCATCCCGTCCGATCAGGTTTTTAGATATATCTTCATATGCAACCTCTTTAAGTCATCCCAGTACCATCTGTATTAAGTATGCCTATTATCGCCTCCATTCCGAGGCATACATGTTCCAATAAGTGTTCTTGGGGGGTTTGACCACTTAATAACATCTCACTTATAGACGGCTTGAGAGCAGATAACGCTACTTTAGCTTCTATGAGTACATATTTTTAGCTGTGTGCAGCCGAGTTGGCTATATATGTATCTAGTCCAACACCTACCAAGCTGTTCTATAACTACTTGCTTAGCATAATTATATATACTATCACACCCATATTTCAACCATTTCCACCGGAAAGGATAGACTGTTGTTGAAATTATCAGGAGAGAGCTTGTTGCTTGTTAGTAGTACTACTAAAGTGCATACATTTTCAATGACTAAGCCAGGTTGTTGATGTTATGTATCTATGATTTATCTTCCTGTATTTTCTGGTCTGATAGCCCGAGCTACTATCTTGCTACTGAAACAATCCCATCACTTCTCAACAAAACGTCTCACGAGCTAAAATCGAGCTAGATCTTGATTCTTTGTTGATTCTATCATAATTACCCTCTCTTCTCCCGTGCTGCACCGCCATGTCTATTAAGTCAGCTAGATTTCCGAGAATCGTCACACAAGATGAACCTGTCATCAGCTATTGGTTTGGTGCGGTGTTCCCGGCTATCGACATGTGCGTTCCCGTATTTGGAGCATATCGAGATAGTATGGATCGTGTAATGCATGTGGTGTTCAATGCATCATATCAACTGCAGCCACCCGGCTCGGTGTAGGCCGCCCAGTCCTGGGGGAGGGAGAGGCTATATCCGCAACAGTCTTTGTGGCTTGCAGTGCTGCATCTTTTCCCTCCTCGCTGACATCGTTCGATCCATATCCATCATCATGATGCTAACTCTAGTGCCCTGCTGCATAGTGTCTGATGCTTAGAATCTTAGGTGATGGCTGCGATGTGATGAGATCAAGGCGATGCAGTGTAAGTGTATGAGCGGATCGTAAGGCGACGACGATGATGCCGCGTGTCAGCTTTCGGGGATAATCAATTCAGGTAATGCTTCATGTTGTACTGGTTCTGTGGTGAAAAGAATTGGTCCCAGACCCTTGGATGCCATTCAATCTTCGCCAAGAACCCCCTCCATACGATAGCTCGCCGACCTTTACGCCTTCAGCATGCTCACCACATCCATAAAAATTTTTCTCAATCTTGAATTTTCCAGTTTTATCAATTGTCAGCCTGGTGTGCAATGTTTAGGGGAGTACGACGTCATCAGCACACCCATAAGTGCAACTGCCTAGGGCTAAAACGGCGATCATCACCAAAGTGAGGCGTTGTTTAATAGATCTCAATTGGTGGACATGTCAGCTAGGCATATCTAGGTCATGCATAAAATAGCGAGCCTTACCTTAGCGCCATTGCGCCCTCAAGCAGATAAATAACTGAGGGAAGAAGCCAAATTGGTCAAGAATACGCGATATGGGTGTGTAGTAATCCTAGATGTCAATTGCCACAATCGTAAGTAACCAGGCAGAAGAAAGGGAAGGATGCCGCCGGCAAGGTTGGGACAACGTTGGAACCATCGTGGGGGGCAATGCCGGTTTCAATCTGGTGCGATTCTATTCTAGGCTGCTGCTAGAAGGGAAAAGTCGGTGCTGATAACGGCCTCCGCCCCGAATAAAATTTCTCTGGTTCGGCTACAACATCCCTTAAGGGCAAGTCTCCTGATATAATTTAGGCCAAGAATAATGACGGGATAGATGCATTGTGAATAGGGAGTGTGCGTGTATCCTCACCGAAAAGGAGTCTTGTGTGAATCAGATAGGTGGTAACGTGATTTAGAGCTTGCCCTTGGTATATCTGCTGGACTGCTACATTCTTCTCCGTGAACTCCTCGGAAGAGATAGCACCAGAGATCAGAAGCCTTGTCTACGCCTAGATATGACGTTGAAATCAATGCGTGGCGTAGATATTGCCACAAGTATTCTACACATGTATGTCGATTTGCGCTGTTATGGAGCCAAGCCGAGTTACAACATCGATATCTCAATTGACAAGGAAAATCACTATTGCTAGTCCCTTACAAAACTGTCTATTACTGGATGATTATAGTAGCTACACGTCGCAACCTAGAGAAGCACTTCCTGGCGGTGCCCCCTCGCGGCTTTACATATGTGAGGCTCCTATATCAATATTGGCTAATTGTAGGTGACCATTTCAAATTTATGAGATATAAACATGACGGCTATAGTCATTGACTAGTCTTCAATAATTTTTTTATCAGCACGTAAACAGATTTATTATTTACTAGTTGCATATGAACCAAATTGCGTGGATTAATCAACAAATGAAAAATCAGTCGTAAAAGCCATGGAAGCTGTCGAGGCGTGTTTGATAAAATAGCAAAATACATTCAACTTCAGCCCGTAGTCGCGATTCTTGTCATATGCCCTTCAGCTTGTAATCCCAACCGCCACAACCGAATTCCTAACACGCTGCTGAGTAAGGCTAGCTAGAAAGGATTCGTACATGATATAGCGTACATACCTCAGCCGGGGCCCGTGCCAGAATTAGTACCGATGAGCTCTGAATTTTGAATAGAGTGGCACAGAGTCGCCATGACTAGCAAGGGGGGGTAAAAAGAAGCCGTAAAGGCAGGCTTGGCTAGATTGAGAGACACGGCAAGGCGAAGATCCAAGAAAACGAACGTTCTGTAGTCACGCCTTACGGGAATGGCCCTGAAATACCTTTGAAGAGAATTTTAGCGGAATTTGTACATGGGATAGACAACGGACTTATCTGGCAAGCCAATAGCTGAAAAAATAACTTTAGTGACAGGCAAGAGTTCTGTCGGATTTTGTTGAAAGAAAAAGTTTGCGATCTCTGGCTTGAAAAGTATCTGTGGCGATCATATTTGAGTGGTTAGCTATGAATAACTGGGCTCAAGATTCCAAGACCCGGGATCTACTCAATATCTACCCTTTTGAGTTTTTTTGCCTCTGTGCATCGCCAATCGACTGTTGTATGTAGGTTACGTCTGAATGCCAGATCGTAACTTCTACACAATGTCTATGGCGTGCCTATACGAAAAAGGGTTTCTATGTAGTGTTTCAACTGCACGAGCTCATGTAGAGTACATCAAACAGCCTC
The DNA here is from genome assembly GCA_029590625.1 of Lasiodiplodia mahajangana. Taxonomy (NCBI): domain Eukaryota; kingdom Fungi; phylum Ascomycota; class Dothideomycetes; order Botryosphaeriales; family Botryosphaeriaceae; genus Lasiodiplodia; species Lasiodiplodia mahajangana. The sequence goes on from JAPUUL010000857.1 coordinate 5,607, forward strand.
GGCCTTATTTTGCAGACCGGAAATAATCCCCCGCCTGGTTGAATTGGTGGTGACAAGTAGAACATCTACTACCAAATAGTATCTCGTGTTTGAGAGCGGAACTTTACTTCCTGACCGCCTCTTAAAAAGACATCCGTCTTCCATATCGAAACTTGCCATTAATGTGGCATGTAACCAGGAATCGACGACCCGTAGACACCTCTAGATTATGAGAGCCGCCGATATCGTCGCCTTTGCCGGGATCCGTATCTACAGCGTCAACTCCTAATCTCGACTGATGTAATGTCGTTCGATGTTTGGCGTGATATGTGGCTTTGCCTCCATTTGTGGTGGTCAGAGACATACTTCGAGTAAAGGGTTAGTCGAGTTAGCAGGATAATTATTCCAGTCAGTTTTTTTTTTCTTCTTCTCTAAAACCCTTTGGCAAGGCGAGACCTGTGGATCACCGCGGCATATGGACCAAATCCCGAGTCTTTCAATTCAGTATCTAGACTTCCGCCTCACTCTTGAAAATTGTTGGTGGCCGAAGCCATCCATGAACGCTCCCAACGGCCGGGGTCAACCCGAAGGGTGCGCCGCAAAACACCGTCTATCATTGCTTATCTTGAAAGCTATACCCCGGAGCCAAATGCTTCCACGCCCCCCTTCTCTAGTCTTAGAAGGTATTAGAGTAACGGACCCGACACACCGGATACTGTAAATTAGACCCGCGGGATTCTGTCATTTAGCTTCTTTGCATTGGATCGGTTACGGGTCCCCGTAGCTGTAATTATTTTACTAGACCCATCAGTGTCGGATCGGATCGAGTCTAGTATGTCGCCGATTTAGGACTCTATGACCTTCACCGGCGAAAATGGTACCCTAGAAATGTCTTATTAAACAACGTGACGTAGACATTTGCCCTCCGTATTGTAGCTACTGCACTTGTCCGTGATTTTGTAGCTTACCTAGATAATTGGTCGAACGCGTAATGGATCTGTACAGATAATCCCTGCAGTCTGTAGACTACCTAATTCTGAACTCGGGGGACGTCAGGGTGGAATTCCTAGCGTGTGACGCCAAATCCGAATCCAGTAAATGTCCTGCAGATCAGTGAAGCACCTGGGTTTGGCATGGAAATTTATTTATCGTCGATCTGCTTTTGTTGATGGGTTTGAGAAAAGCCTATTGATGGCTTTCTGGTAAAGTGGTAGGGCAATTGGAAAATTCCCTATAAGCGTGGAACCGATGAAAAAGTGGCCGAGCCGCGTGCTGCAGAAGCAACTCCCACGGCAGCGTTTCAATCCGGGAAAACGTGGGGCTTTGGCTGGCAGCTTTAGAAGAGGGTGTTCTTCAATGTTGGGTTTGGTAGGGGTCCCCTTTTCTTTTTGGTCAGCCCTGTGGCTTAGGAAGAAGCCGCTTCCGCGTTGCTGGGAAGCCTTGATTCGTTGTCGAAGATGCATAGGGGTCCCCTTCTGCACGCCTGCACGATCTATCTATATATCACAATAACTCTGACCCGGATCGGCAAACTAGGTTGACGAGAGGGTTTATCCTAGATAGCTTCTTGGTCTTAAAGTTCTGGACTTCAACGCGCACTGACTTTCTCTGCATCTTCGGCGATCTTCAAGCCTAGAATGCTCTAATAATAAGAACATAGCTATATTTCGACGGAAGGTTCGGTACGACTTCGGGGCCCGTAGACTCGGCATTCTTCGACCAATGCGGCAGGACCTTGGCAACGCGGCAGCATCTGGGATCTAGGGAGACCGTGCTGACAATGGAGCCCGGGGGTGATCCATTCTAGACTATATCAAGCGTAATTATCTTAGTACGAGTGAGCCTCACTGTAGAGAGCCCGTTGATAAGCGTTCAGGGGCTATCATCCTCCAATTTTGTATACGACACCATCTCTGGAGTAATCAGGAGTGTTTCAGGGTGTTGCCGACCTGTAACGTTCAACCGATAAATCTAATGTGATAGATGCTTGTAATATTATCATGCTAAAGAGTTTAGCTCTGAGGTATTGATGGTTTTCGTTGACTCTATCTCCGCGAACGGCATCGTCTAAAACTCACGAGAGGCTCGTCACATCTGAATGAAGTAGGTATGCCTATGTAATTAATTATAGACCAACTTTAAGAGAATGCGATGTTTAATTTGGTAGTACGGATCTCATCTTCTCCGCTTCTCAACTATTGTATTAAAAATTATTAGATCGAAAGTAATATCTCTAACTGACAGCTATGAAAGCTGGTGTACTGTTGTGCCTCTGTGATAACTGCGATATCTAGTTTAGGAAACTCGCCGAAAATTTTCTTGCCTCTCTAGTATCACGCCATCTATACCTCTCAGGATCGATAATTCTATCCCTCGGCAAAACCTTCCGCTTTATCTCTAGCGCGGGGGCTTATGGGATAGGGAAACCGCCTTGGGACAACCTGGCTAGCATTCTCGATTCCGAGCTTGCTATAGAGATAATGATTAGCTCTGTCGTAATAGAAAATCGTCAAAGATATAGGGAGAACTTACAAGGCCGTTCTTCAGAAACAGGCGAACTGCGGACCCGAATCTCCCGCGTAGCAACGGCGGCCGCGTGGAGCGTAGTGGGTGGAATGGAGTTGAAGTCTATCTGATAAGCGTTGACTTGAATCGTGTACGTTCCAGATCTGCTGATGACCAAGTCGGGAAAGACGGCGAAGTCCCTGGGGCTTCTGCCCCTCCCTGCAGCGCCCTCCAATGGTTGAGGAGACGCTGATAGAGTGCCTTGGAGGATATCCGATTCGACGGCATGTCCGTGGGAGTCGACGAGCATGACCTGATAGAAGGCATACTGATTGGTCTGGGACATGACTACTAGAGGAGGGTAGAGCACCGTCCGCTTCTGGACTTGCGAAGGCGGCTCGACTGCGACGGTGACCATAATGTCAGTATGTCGCTCCTCAACGTGGATATGAAAAAAAAAAGGGGTATCTTGTTGTCGACGTACGATCTGGGAGGCCTCAGAATCAGACCAGACTGAGGCATTGGCCTGATTTATAGAGCCCATATGCCACGCCTTGACGCCCTGGTTCCTTGAAGCTGTTCGGTGAGTAGAAAGGGGGTGAAAATAAGACCCTATTCAAGAGAACTGACCACCGCGGATGAGGTGAGTACCGCCGAATCACGCTGAAGGCGTCTGTGGGGAACGAGGCCGTCCCTTGAGCAACCATCATAGACATAAGGAGGTGTGGGTGTCTAATAACGAACATGAGTGTAGCTCTGGGGTAAACCTAGCAGAACACAGACATGAAATATTGACGTTTCTCCTTGTAATACATCTGTAGCACGGTGACTCTGGGTCAACCTGCTTAACCGTATTCTGATACTATGGTGCCGGCATGGTTGCTGTGTACGCATAGGGGCGGTTTGTGCGCTTTCTTTTTTTTTNTTTTTTTTTTTTTTTGAGGGGTTCTTTCTCTTGTGTAATAATGCCATGGATCTAGACATCAACAGAAGCTCCGAATTCGTCTACGCAAGGCTGTCATCTCCGGTCTGGTTGACATCGACAGCAAGGCTAATACTCCGTGACACACCCTTTTAGCCACGGCGTATACCTGCATACCAGTTAGTCTCCGAATGTTTACAAGGTTTAGCTGGTCTGAGAACGTTGCTCTATGTATAAATACCTATATCGATCCATTGCCCGGCTTAAAATGACGGGGTATAGTACGAATCTACGCGTTTGATATTGGGTTGGGGAGTTAACGGTTCTTTCGGCTCTTGAGGCCGGTGGCCGGAGGTGAAAGCCGTGTGTGAGAGAACCGGAGTTGTCAACTCGAGATTTCGCCCCGGTATCCATGACATCAGTGGGTAAGTTCAATACGGGTACCTAGGTACAGATGTCACAGGGTTTTTGGCTGCAGCTTGTTAATAGTTGTTCAGTAATCAAATGAGATCTGCCACACTGATGCAGGGGACTTGGCGTAAGACAATTCAGCCATGGGTTGAAAGATTTTCGGTACTGCGACACTAGCGTTGCAGTGCATTATTACAAGTAAGTAGCTAAGTGTAAGCCACGCAACTTCTAACGAATCCTCAATCGGAGAGCTCCCCGGCAACTAGGTGCTAGGAAGAGCTCTCAAGAAAGTAGCAAATTAACGGCGGGAAGTACTCGATATTTAACATGTTTGCCAACTACCTGGGCATTAGTAAACATATAGGTTACGTAGATATGACCGATATGACCATGGAAGGTTACTCAGCCACTCTTAGCGTAGAAGAACCATGGGGTGTCAACAGGGGTGTATAAGACAGAAGTGCTCACTTGTAGATCATATGAGCCTCAAGTACCCTTAACTACCTAAATCGTTGTGCTGTGTGGGTTGGGGAAAAAAGAAATGCGACAAGAGCTGAATCTGGTAGGCGATATACACACTCTACTCGCCGGCGGCATCTTCTAGAATACAAGAACAGCCAGTAGGAGACAGTAACGGAAAATGAAAGCCTGGTTCCGTCATCATGAGCGGAGCATAAGATTGATTTCAACTAGGGAGCGGTCTAGGAGTGTTAGGAGTCTCTGAAGAATACGATACTGACTTCAAAAGTATCGAGACAGTGCTAACAGAGTGACCTCCTTGGTGTGGCTTGAGAGGGCATAGATCTCTGTATACATAAAATTTACTGCTACGCATAGTTCGAAAGTTCGGTACAGGACTTGACATGTTTGCGAACTGGTGCTCTAAAATGGATCGTAGCCTTGCATTGTTATAGAGCCTAAATTGGCTACTTAGGAGGTTACTTAGTTCTGCTTTGAGCTGAAGAATTACCTATTTGGGAGACTTAACTTAAGTGCCTACCTAGTTTTGCCCCATCGCTTAATGACGCTAGATTCGTATCTTGTGTTACATGTCATTTGCGAATATGAACCTTGTAGGGCGTCGTGATAGAATGAGCAAGCTAGGATGAGTTATAGCTAATGCAAGCCAAATATGTAAATACCTCCACGCGAGGAAGGCGGGGAAGCATTCATTTACATCACGATCCCACGACAATTGAAGCTCAGCTGACAGCCTAGTCTGTGGGGGGTTGTAGGAAATTGTTTCGACCACGCCCAATACTATTGATAACAACATTCCTTGTCGCGGATCTGTCGCGGATCTTCTTTGGCGCCNAAACGGTCGATCGACAACGGCTTGCACCGGACCGGTGTATCTTGTGAGCTGTCTGAAATGTTTTATCACCACACCGCCATCCGTTGCGGGACATCAATTAGAGCCATCCCCACTGCTTCCAGAACCTGATTCGGACGGGGTTTGCCTTTTCGGATTCTCAGCCACCTGACATCTAGCCTCTTGAAGACATCTCCTAATATCTACATAGATCTTCAGATCCTGTCAGCGGGTAACTAGGCTATGCAGGGTCTCAAGGCGCCACTAACACACAGGGCGCAACTTGTGTTGCCCTGGGCTAGCTGGAAAAAGCCGTCATAGTTCATACCTATAGATTACGGCTGCTAGTTAGGGCCGAGTATAGCGGCCCCATTAACATTTTGAAATTAAGCGACCCGAGACTTGTGGCACTGCTTGACATCTTGGCTATATCAGGATGTTGCCGCAAATGGTGGGCCCTGAAGAGTCACTACCAGAATAAAAGGAAAGAGGCACATGGACTAGACAGCTTATTGAAGACATTCAACTCCTACTGCGTAACGTTATAAGACGTTGATTGGGGTTAATTAGCATTATAGCTCTGGCTCTGTACTTCTATCGGTGTCCACCTGATATAAAGTCTCAAGTGATTGTAGGACTCATAAGTGTGGAGGCGGTCTGATGCGTTCCAGCCGATCTAGGGAGTGGCTTCGGGTGGTTGAATAATACCACCATCCGGGATTATCACTCAAACTTGAAGTGGCCCTTCATATCCCGGAGAATGTTCGAGGCCTCAGGTTTGAGCTCAATGTTCCAGTCTAGAGATATACTGCTGTACAATGGAAGATGTAGTCGCCATGTGGCAACGTACAGAGTGCCGGTGTAGCATTGCATTCTAGCATTCCGAGATCCGGAGAGGCGATCCAGCTTTTTCTTCTGCCCTGGTCCCTCTTTTGCGCGGCCGTCGGAGTTGTATGTATATGTATCGAAGTAGTATCGAAGAGGCTTAGCAAAGGATAACCTATTACGTATATACGTAGTGTATGTAAAATGAATCTCGGCGGATGAATGGATGGATTCCCCTACTCATATGATCCCTCTAACCACCAGACGCAACAAGATGTGATAGTGACTACATTCTTGTGTCTGCCTTATCGCTACTGCGGAGTTCTTGTGCGCAACTGGACGCCATGCCAGCCCTTCATCTCCTCACCGAGCACAGCATTGACCATTCGTTGCTGCTTCAGCATATTTACGCCGCGGAACTTAGCAGAGGCGATCTCGATCCCATACATGGAGCCACAGCCACCGGAGATATCCTGGACCATCAACTCCGTCGGTGAGAATTCGTCTACGAGCTTGTCCCATATGGCTGACTCTGCTTCGTTGAGATAGTCTGGTTTCTCGGGCAGCACAGCGTCGGGCGGGTTTGCAGTGTTCGTGGCGGCGTTCGCAGCACCAGCTGGGGTGGTCGAGTATCGTGATAGTCGGGTTGATTGGGTCTCTCGTGAAGTTACTGCCAATAATAGGGGTCTTGTTTGGCTAGGTGAGGGTGAGGGTGACGTAGGGCTGATTCTTGCAACTCTAGAGGTTTGACGAAGCGCAGAGGCAACAATGCAACGGCATTGGAAGCCCAGCATCTTTGCGACGCAGAGTATAACCTTTGTAATGGATTACCTGGATTCAGGGTTTGTGAGCGCAAAGGATCAGTGGTAAGGCTGGACTATACTTCGGTACCTGCACATAGAGCAGATATGCACAATTGTGAGCAAGCTACTCCGTACCTAGGTCATGTAGGTCATGTATTGTGAGCTGCTGTGAGGATTAGAAATGTCTGATCAGCGACAGGGATTGTCTTGACATCGAAAGCTTCCATTGCAGGGGTATTTTCTCAAAATCCCGATTGAGACATATTCAGGTACAATCATATTATATGTGCATATAAACCATATAGACGAAATATGGGTAAGTGAATGCTCTTGGGGGGATTTGTAGAGGCTGAACGAAGGTTTGCAAGTAATCTTCACCATGCATTAAAATTTTATAAAATGATTTAGCTTCATCGAAACAAGTAGCTCACTACTATGCATTCCTTCTACATTTAGAATTCTCATAGATATTTGACAAGAACGTTCAAACCGTAAAGGTAGCGCTACTCAGGAGACCAGTGCGTCTAGGTCGTTCCCAATACCATGTCTACATCACTATCTTTGCAGGAATGAGAGCTATGGCTATGAGGACACTATAGCCTATTTATAATTCGACTTATAACTTAGCCTCTCGCTTTCAATTGCCTTTTCGTTTTCACTTACCTTCTCGCTTCTAGTTGCCTTCTCCCAAAGCCTCCCGAAACGTAGCATAATATTTGATTACTCAACAGGGACTTTATATATCTTACGAGCATATAGCAGATTATAAAAATGAAGGTTGCGACAAGTCAATAGGAAAAAAAGAATAGACACACTTGAAGTTATGTTACTTATTTGACATTGCTTGTATTTATACTATTAGGTACATATAATCTAAGAGATCCATCCCTAAAGCTCCCCCGTTTAATAACCGGAGATGATCTAGCTCGTTTACGAGTAACGGATAGTGAANGGCGCCGTAACAGCGACGTCCCACTCCTTCGACTTCCTGGCGTCGCCAAAGATATGGAGGACCTCGATG
>JAPUUL010000858.1:0-13374 GCA_029590625.1 Lasiodiplodia mahajangana
TTCGCACCTGATATCAGCCACGCAAAGGCACACCAAAAACTGCTAAAGTCATTAGGCGAGAACAAGCGGCTTCTATCAGACAGGGAACTCGAGGAAAAGGCTGCAGCAGAGGAGGCAAAAGTGGCAGCCATCAAGTCTATTAAAGTCAAGGTGCGGTTCCCCGACAACTTCTCCGCCGAGTGGACCTTTGGGCCAGAGGATACAGGCGCAAATCTGTATAATGAGGTCAGGAACATTATGGCCAACAGCTCTACGTCGTTTAGACTTGTGCTTCCTGGTGGTGCTCGAACCACTATCAAAGATGATGGGACCAGCACGTTGATTAAGGGATACCGGTTGAACATTAACACACTCGTTAACTTCACATGGGATGATAACGTGCCTGCTGATATTAGGCGGCAACCTTTCCTCAAAAGTAGCGCAGCAGGCCAGGCTCAGGACGTCGTCGTACCTGATGTCCCCGAGGTTGAAGTCAAACAAGAGCAAAGTGCGCCGGTACAAGCACCCGCGCCGAAGAACGACGGCGAAAGCTCAGGATTTAAGAAACCCAAGTGGCTTAAGGGGTTCGGCAAGAAGTAACTTAATTGTATTCAAAGCATGATTTACGGGAAGCGCGTAATGCGGGGAGAGAAGAAATGTAAAGGATGATGACGGTTAAGCTATATAAGCATTAGTTCGGAGTTTTGTGGGCGGCAGCGCGGTCGAGTATTTTATATCACCAGCGTATGCATAGACAATGGATTTCGGGGGCATAGTTTTATTCTCATTGGGTGTAGAAGCGGGAATGAACAGTGTCATGGCATAAGTTGGTATCTCGTAATTCATGTTTTTGTGTCGCAGTAACTTTGTAAGCTAACCTGCCCACCTAAACCAATCCCATTCTGAAGGGGAAGGATACATCCCGAAAAGATGTTGACGCCAGACCGAGCCAGTTTTTGATTCCCTAATTTACTCCTTTCCACATTCGTGATTTGGTTTTGCCGAGTTGATAATTTAGTGGCCGGCACGACGACTCTCGGCGATGACGCGCTGCAGGTCATCGACCTGTATTATTGTTTAGTCGCTATTTTCACGCTGTTCGGGTTTGACGGCAGATTCTGTACTGACCTTCTTCTTGCCACGCTGGAAAGAACCGAGTCTCTTCTTGGCTAGCTTGCGGGCACGCTTGTCCTTTGAGTTGCGGAGCAATTCAACTACACGGCGCTCATAGGGAGCGAGGCCGGCGACTTCACGAATGCTATACCGTCCATCAGTCAACAGATAATTCCATCACTAGGTTCACACTACACGGGCAGTGGAGAATTGGGAGGGGAGGGATATGTACGTACACATCGCGGACGTGGGCGGTGCGGCGGCTGAGGTGTCCCTTGGTGCGGGAAACACGCTTCTTGTTGACGCGAGCCGTCGTTTTCTGTTTCCAAGGTATCCAAGCGTCAGTCTAAAGTGTCCATCGCTGCCATGTCTTCGCGAAAATAGAAGCAAAGGAAGCAGGATCCTCCACGAGGTGAGACGTGTAGAACTGATCACCCAAACATGATGGGATATCGCTCTCGCCCGAGGAAGATCGATTGCAATTGTTTATCGGGTTGGAGGGAATCGAGTGGGATTTTATTCGGGGAGGGAAAACTTGGATTCAAAGTCTTACATATCCTTTCTGTTTCACGCATTTCGTTAGTGCCATTCAACAAGGAGCCATCACGTTTGAATGGGATATCACTCACGTCGAGACCACGTGCGATAGCCATCTTGTCGGTGTTGCTGTGGTCGTTAGTAACGGTGGTTGTGTGATGGAAGAGATGTTGGCGGTTGACGGCACACTCAGAAATTCTTAGTGAGGAGGANTTTTTGGTGTGTGGATTAGATAATTAGCCGAAATGTCCGGCGGGCTGCTGTGGATCCTACGATAAGCTCGATAAGGCACTATCAAGATCAAATCTGCGGCTCGGGTTGTGGCCCCATCTGATTCGATTTCTGAACGCCACTTTCTCCATATCTCACTTTACTATCAACTTTGTTGTGGGTCCATTTAGACTTAACATTGACTAGCCAAACCTTTGTCATTGTTGGGATGCCTCATTAATTACCACATACCTTAGGTACTGGAGGCATCACTAGACCTCATATTAGGTGTATCAACGCAAAGTAACGTTCCAATTTAGACTTCATGTTGCGCGCTGCATGTCACCTTCTCTGGACCGGCAAAAAGAACGCACACCTGTTTCTATTTCGATGCATCATCGAAACCGATGCCCATGCGGCCACGCCGTGACAGTATTTCAATACTTACAAAGTATGTTTATCTACATACCTAGCATGCACACTAGGTAGGTACCTCTAGGCAGTCTATGGAAATGCAAATGCGGATCACCATTTAGTAAAGGTATCGGAATGTTAGTTATCGTGCTTTATCTCTGCAGTTATGACGCAGCTCCTCATATATTCCGCAAGCTCCGCGACCTGTGTCACATCGTCATACATAGCCGTTGAGCCATTGTGCGCGTCGAAAACGTTTTGAAGTGAGAAAATAGACGAGTATGCAGCTGCAAACCGGAGCAGGAGAGGGCCGTTGCGATTGCGGCGTCCCTACCTGACACCATTTTTTCTTTCTCCTTGAAAGTCTTTGTTTACCTGTAAGCTAAGCTACAGGTGAATAGGGGAGAGAGAGAGAGAGAGAGAGAGAGAGCACCTGTCGCAAATGCTCTTCACCTCCTGTCTTCCCTTCCATTGTCTTTAGGTGCCTGTCTCCATCCAACGACTTCGTTCTTTCTTTGTACTTGCTAGCTACCTAACATACCTACCCAACAGCTCTAGCTACCTAGGTAGCTGATCGGTGATGCACCTAACAGAGGAGAAGTGTATATCCGACTCATCTTCAACCTCCCCATCCCCTCTGTGTCAATAATTATGTTTTGAGTCCCATTCGGCCTGGGGGCTCCTTTTTCGTCTCCCTTTTTTTGGTTCTATCAATCTCTTTGGAGTTTTGGAACCCAACTCTACATCGTCATTTTTTCTTGATTGTCATTTTAGCAGACACCATTTTCCTCTGTTGAGCTATGCCTCTTACAATCTCGGCAAGCGATTCGCCGAGCCCATTCTCACGACGAAGTACTTCATTGCGCATCGCGAAAGGCAAGAGCTGGGTAAAGTCGTTGACGACGCCGGCGACAGTCAAGTTAGATCGAGCCAACACCGACCTCGGGCTTGATTATTTTAATCTGTTACAGGATGAGAATGCAGATGTCTGGCAGGCGCTAGATAACATAGCTGATTTTCGCCTCAGCCTGGAAAACAATGATGGAGTTTTGAGACACTCCACAGATTTACCTAGGTTCTCTATTTCCCAAGGCAATACTAGCTTTCAAGAGGATCCAGAAACTCCCTTCACGTCAACGCCACGGCCATTTCATAAGTGGATGAAGAACTTGCACAGACGAGCACAACGCCCCAGTATCCAAAGCAATCTCACGGAACACTACCCCGATTACTCGTTCGAAGGCGGCCCCATGCGAATCAATGGCCACAGGAAATCTTCATCCGGTTCTTCTTTCGGCTTTGTAACCGCCGTAAAGAGCGCTACCGTGAGTATAGCTAGTGCGAGCGTAAGAACTCGTCAGCGGAGACATGCTGCTCGATCCTCTATCCATACGAGGACGGACCACAGCAGTGGGGGCTCTTTTTGTGCCCAGAGAATGTCCGAAGACAGCATATGTTTCGAGAAGAGTTCATATACGGATCCAGCAGTGACAGAGCGTCTGCTACAGCGGCGACGGATACTTGAGGAGCTGATCACCACAGAAGAAAGTTACATTGGTGATATCAGATTTCTCATGAACGTGCGTTCAGCGAGCCCTTCCGTCATCACCATTGGCACTGACTGACATGATTAAGGTCTATGTCACTATTTTGGCTTCTTTACCCACACTACAGCACGGCCTCCGGTCTTCGATTAATCAAAATCTGACAGACATTGTTGAGCTCCACGAAGAAATCCTTGGCGAGCTTCACCGCATCGTCCCCGATTCCGAGTATACGCAGCCCGAATCTATTCCGGTCAATTCAAGTACACTGCCAAGCCAAGGGCATCACCGTTGGCATAGTCTAGATTCTGTCCCAGAAGACAAGGGAGGGCGGTCATGGTTACATAGCGTCCCTAGTGTGATCGCTGAACCGAGAATTGCAGCTGAGGTTGCTCAAATCTTTGCCAAGAAGGTAGCATCCGAGATCCTCAATGACTAGTCGTGTCTGGGCTGTGTAACCGATAGGAGATGCTGACGAATCTTAGATGAACCGATTTCTTATCTACGAAGAGTATGGAGCAAGGTATGAGCTGATGATCAAAGACGTCGCGTCTACACATCGCATGTTACCGCATTGGGAGAATTATCAAAAGGGTATTGAGGCGTTGGCCGCTTCACTCAGCGCCACCAATAGTCATCCGGGTCACTCCAAAAAGTCACTGACGATTGGTGATCTTCTCGTCAAGGTAAGGTAAGACGGCTCCTCAGAGGACTAATCAGCTAACACACAAGAAGCCTATACAGCGAATCTGCAGATATCCTCTTCTGTTTGCCGAGCTTCTGAAATACACACCAGTTTGTGACTGCCCGAATTCTCACATGGAAATCGAGAGTGTGCTCATCCGACTTCGTGAAACTACCGCCGAGATTAATCGAGCCACGGACGACCCCGGAATCAAGGCCTCGCTAGAACAAACCTGGCAACTCCAAGACCGACTCGTGTTCCCCAATCAAGTAAGATACTCACCCTAAGTTAGAGTTTTGGCATCTGCTAATTTAGGCAGGGCCTACATGCCGCTTCCAAGAGTATCATCCGTTCACTGGGACAAATACGTTTGTGTGGTGCCCTACACGTCTGCTGGCAAACTAGAGATGGCGTGACCGGCCAGTACATGATTTCGCTCCTCTACAGAGATTGCCTCTGCCTTGCCACAGCAGGCAAAGCAGATCAAATATACACGATCCAAGCCTGTATTAGTTTGGATAGTATCAAAATTGAGCAAGCTGATAATGGACGGGGTGAGTATTGCGAATTGGATTGCTATCTTTTGGCTCAAGACTTCTGCTAACGAGACTAGGCCTACAATGTCACACGGCACCCTTTTCTTGGAAGCTTGTCTTCGAATGTGATCACCAGCTCTACGAAATGATTATGACAGCCTGTTCTCAGAAGGAAGAAATGGAATGGCGTACACGTCTTTGCAACATAAGGCAGTTTGACTCGCATGAGCAGTCAGACCCGGCAGTTTACAGCCGGAACTATCTAAATATCAAAAGCCTTGGGACAGTGTTTAGAAAACCAGGTAGGTCCCTAAAGGCCAACTCAAGGCATTTACTTACATATACTAGGGTCAGTCGCTCGTCGCCTCTCTATCCACCGGGCTACGACTATCGGACCCAAGTCTCCACTGTGTCAAGTCGTTCTCAAAAACACAAGTTCTATCAAGGACACGACATCCACCAATCTACCATCACCAATCAATCGTTCGCAATCGCTTCTAACCACGAATTCTCGAATACCAGTACTAGCGCCACCTCGGGCTGAACGAGCTCATCTCGAGATCTTGTTAGCAGATGTATGGAGTCGCAAAGTCTTACCATACCCCGGTATAACGTCACGATCAAGGAATGAGCATCGCGTACGAAGCTCAGCATCAACTATGATGCGCAAGCTTAGTTCTGCAAGTCTGACCAACCCGTTTACGAAGCGCTCCACCAGTACCTCCAACCCACTACACTCGGAGGACAACGAACAGATGCCTCACGTAAATACATTCCTTGATTCCCTTGTTAGTGTGAACTGCGACACCCTAGCACTCCCAAGAAGTGAGAATACGGAAGACAGTCTGTTGCAACGATTACCGATGATTCGTGATGAGATAGAAGGATCGGGCAGCATTAGCAGTAGTTCCCCAGAAGCCGAGGGTACAAAATCGGACGGAACGGTGCGGCGACTAGACATGGCGGAAATAGAGGCGATCTGGGGCGACGAGAAGGAATTGAGCACGCCGCCCCCTCGAACACCATCCAGGAGCAGTGAAACCCCGCACAAGCTGCCACAATCGATCAACTCTGCATATCTTTTTTCTATGGAAGCAGGCAAGCCGTATCATGCATCCAACAACCCTAGCTCGGCGGGCGACTACATAACCACATCAAGATCCGGCAGTAGATGGGCCCGGGTCGGGGCCATCAACAGAGGGCTCCACGCTTTAGGAAGCCGCAGTTTCTTCCATTGAGGATAAATGATTTGTATACACTAGGGAGGTACCTAAGCCACGGGATATGGCTCATCATGGATTGGCGATGGAGGCGTTTGGCTGGCTTGGCTATGGAATGATACCACCCACTCTTTGATTGTTTGTTTCTCTTCTTATTTAACGCAACGATATCATAACTAGGGACTTTAATTTGTATGGTTTAAGGTTCCCGGAAAGAAAGGAGGCTGGAATTGTATGAAGTACACTGGTCAGACTGAAAAGCGGACGCAGTCACAGGCATATAGCACTTATCCTCGCGTGGCGGCGAGACGGCTCTAGGTGCACCAGATGAATACAACCTCTTTAACTCAAGTTACATCAGGTCAATACACGAATAAATATGTATTCCGCCTAGGTATTGTGCCACACACAATATGACAGCTGCCAACAATCAAGACACTGACCAAGGCTATGATTCGAAGGTGGCTGTCGGAAGCTCCCGCCCTTACCCAAAAGTGCTAGGTATGCCGTCATTTCGCACATAGTTCCAGATGGTTCCTAGCCGCTTTCGGACAACTCCATCTGTGTTAAGTCAGATGCTGTCTGACGTTCATACTGTACTTTAATGAGTGTGTCTCTTGGTGACGTAAATGGGGCGGAAGAGACTGGTTCCATGGTAAATCCAGACCCGGCAAAGTACCTACATTACGCAGTACCTTATTTTAGGAGGCTCAGCTGGTAGTTTAGCGGGGAAGTGCGCCCTGAATGCTGCGGTACGTTGCCCGATGGGGCGCGGGGCTTGCTGCTCTACATCTATGTACCGTTGGTGGGTAAGCGGGGCATACTTTGTTTGAGTACTGCGGACAGCTTAGCTACGATGACGTAGCTATCTGCAAAATGATGATGGAATGCAAACAAGAGCAGGAAACAACAGCTCTCAGTTCTCATATTTGAAGCTCTCCTTCCAGCTTCTATCCTTCTCTCCCCTCTTTGTTCTCATCATCAATCCATAACTCAATCAACCAACCGTTTCTACAAACCTCAATTCCTACCCAAAATAACTCTCACAACGTCTCGACGTCTCACGTCTCACCAACCACGAAATTCGTTATACCCGTATTCTCAATACCTACCGACGATACCCCAACTAAGTGATCAGGCCATCTCTCACTCCATCGCCTAAAACCACTCAATCCTACCTTTCGATTTATCACGCACTACCACAACGTCGTCAACATGACTAAAGGCGAGGCTACCCAGATCAAGGTCCACTACAAGGGCAAGAGCGACGACTTCATCGTCTTCGTCGATGACAATGAAACATACAAGAAGTGGATGAATGACAAGTCTATCCCTATGGCTCATTTCGTATCAACATTCAAGGTCTTTGTGACAGGAAAGTAAGTGCACTAAATCTCTCTATCCGTCTCAATGTAATACACCTCCGTATGCGTTGAGTCTTCGTCAATGGTTGCACGTGCGCCACTTAGCATATGTGGTGCCGCCTACTGGGCGGCTAAGATGGCCGTATAGCTTCCATCACGCAATGCCGATCATATCGATTCTATTCCCAACCTCTCAAGTAGACCATCTCGACCGTTTCTCATCAGTAGATCAGTTTGCTAATTTGCAATCTACAACAGACAAGGAACCCAAGGTCAATTACACGATGCGGCAAAACTAACATTAGCCGCTGAATTTGATACCGAGAATGAGGACGACGTCATCAAACAGATTCTGGAGAAGGGCAGCGTACAGGAGACACAAGTATGCAGAAAGTTACGTCATTATTTGTTTACTAATTGAGACTAATCATTATCTCTGTACTAGTTCCCTGGACGGGGTGGGCCCAAGAACGATTCTCAAATGACCAATATCGTGAACGGTCAGCCTGGCACAAGATAAAGAGAGAGAGCGAGATGCGGTTGAATACGCCGCTGCACGATATAGCTGTTCGGTTGTGTCATAGCTGACCCGCAACTGCCGCTTTTCCTATCTGTCTCGCGAGCTACGGAGAAGGAATTCTCGAGAAGAATTTGGCGCTATAAAATAGCACTACGGGCTACGGCCACTCGATGTTAGCGTTACGATCTTCGATGAGATCTGAGGCATGGATATGGGCTACGCAGCTGTGCTTTGTACAATAAGGAGAGAATCCATCGTGGTATCTCCTCTCGACGATAGTCGCAATCTAGCTGGCGGAATAAATTTCGTTCTGGAACAGCACTAACCATCATATTGATATACTAAATAATACCTGTGGTTGTGTGATATGTGTATTGTCCGAAAGAGCCTCAAAATCAATTGTAATACCCATAACGGCACAAGTACTCTGTATATGAGTGGGCTCGTTAGGCTTGGCACGTTTCGTAACGCTGGCGCCTCATAGTTTAAATCCCTCGTAGCATCCAGGTCCTGTCCAAACCCCAAAACCAACGACCTCTTGACGGATTGCCCCATTGCAGAATAAAGGCAAAGCAACTTGCGGATAATTGAAGTTGTTGGTTGATTGTCACCTATGAGTTAGATCATTCACAATTATATGACAGGAAATATGTATTTTATCCATGTTAATCCGTTCATTAAGTTTATAGCGCAAGTTGATTCACTTGCTTCCCCTAGCGAGGTAAGTACCCGGCGTACCCACGAGCCTGAGACGTCCCCTGGCTACTCAAAACACCTTGACCGTCATATTCAATGCCCTGTTTGATCGACCGACCGCAACACCAAGGCAGCAACGCAGTAAGACAGAACATGAGTAACGAAAAAAAACCAATACCGCTGCTAAAACACCACTGTAATGCTCGATAAACCGATTGAAGGCCAAAAACGCTTGATTTAGATTGAGACTGGAAAGACCAGTAGGTACAATATTGCTTTGAGCTACCTATGTATTGTATGATTGATATGGGTATGCGTGTATATATCGGTAGAAATGTGAATATAAATGATTAGAACGCTCGCTTATAAAACCAACAGGGGAAATCTCCTCTAGTTACATGGGTGGTTGGAGGGATGAATAACGTGGTTTTGGTATGTACGGCCAACGTTTCGCCTCTGCTTGCCTGCTATTTAGCAGAGTTAAGCCTGAGAGTGGTAAACATGTGTAATCGTAAATGCAGTCGATGAGATGATTTGTCTCCTCGCCGCCGCTACTTGCGGTTCTTTGTACATATATCCTCGTTCCTTATGCGCGAGGACTGGGTCGGCCCCTTTGCGGGAGTGTCCATGGTTTAGGGCATACAATCTAATTACACCGTTAGCCTCGTTGCGGTCTTGAGTATGGTGGGGTTCGCCGTATACATACCTCGCCTTCACTGTAAGCCCAGAAATATACAGCACTACCTGTGAGGTAGTAGATGGCCGGGTTCGTGCCCTGGTAGAGAAGGACGGAGGCCAAAGCGGTCAGGGGAAGTATGGCCAGACGGGGMTCCAAGCTTCGGTGGAACGTCGTTCCGGCGAGGAAGGTCAGCGGCCACTCAAGGGCAAACATGCCGATGCCCATGATGAGATTGATGATTTGTAGGACTGGTACGGGCTTGACTGCTGGGTCCAGTGTCTTTGTCAGGAAATCCCAGAATATCTTGGGCCAGAAGAAGGCCTCTAGAGCAGCAGCGACTTGGTCTATATTACGTGTTAGTCTTCGGTTTCTTTGCCCAAACAAGCTCAAATGAAAAGGGTTGTGTTGCCACATACAGACTGCTGCGGTCAAGACGATAAGTCTGGCCCAGTGGTTCTTGATAAGCTTGCCCATCTTGTTGGTGGTTGGTCGTAAATATTCGTCTCTGGTTCTTCTAACTCGAAAAAAGCACGCCTCTACTGGATATTGACCTCCGAAGGTTCCAAGCTCTTTCTAAATATTTGTTTTCTGCTCGAGATCCGAAGATATCCGATTGTGCTTGCCCAGCTCAGAACAGTCTCTCAAACAGCTTTCGTAGTCCAAAAAAGGTTGAATAGAACACGGTCGACTAGTCGGCGTCCAAGAAATTAGGTATCGAAGTGAACTGGTAAAGTGAAATCGGTAAATGCGAGGTAGCCGGACCTGCTGGATGTCGAAACGAAAACAAGAGAAAGGTATGAAAGAAGGCGATCGACAAGGCGAGTGCACAGCGCTGGCAGCAGAGAGAAAGACCAAGACGAGATGGCCGGGGCCTGGTGAGTCTATATTGGAAAGCTACTCGGCTTGGCTCACAACCCTAGTGAGGAGCAGGGCTCCCTTTCAGGGAAAGCTTGTATCAGGACCGACAGGTGTCTGCCGGGGGGAAGAGATATCTGATACGGGGGGCTTGCCGACGACGAGCTGTGTTAGTCTGAGATCCAAGTTCTTGAAATCCGATCTATAACGACAGCTGGCATTCGCGCGGCATTGGCGAGATCCGGAATAGGATTAAGTGTCGACAAGGCGACACGAGGTGAGCACTATGCCTCAGCCAGATTCTATAGCTCAGGGGGACCTGGGTCAGGCAGAGCAATATGCGACGAGATAATGAGGCGAAACAGCACACCCTGAAGAGCTGAGCTCCACAATCGTTCTATCTGGTGTGTGTGTTGGTGGACTGCAACAATGATACAGTTGACACTGTCAGTTGAGTGCAGCTAAGCTGGTGGTGAGATTAATCGCTTGTGTTGCGGAACAACGGGGTTGGCGATCAGACAGGCCGATGAGACTGGTAGGGAGTTCCGGATATGAGGTGAAGGGGTGGTCTTCATGTATGAGAGGGGAGATCATCAAACACGGGCAGCATGCACGAGTTTTAAGAAGACGGGGTCAGGCACTAGACCAAGAAACATGGAGAGTCGCAACATTGATAACCATGGCCGCGACCGCCATTATACCTGGACCATGCAAGATAGGTAGCTGACTATCTGCAATTCCAAGATAGATACCTGGCTAGACTAGGGCACCCGAGTATGTAGAGCGGTTCTGTCGGGCCTCATGATGTGCAGGACGGGATGAATGTCCCAAATCCAGTCTGGTCACTGGCTGTGGAGAGGATCCATGGCAACGTTGAAAGGGCCAAACTGGGGCGCGTCCAGGGTAAAAGTGCGGTCAATTGGTTAGCCGAGATACTGTGCAGGACGCGGAAAGCGGAGAGATGGCTGAGGAACATCGCAGCCGGCGGTAACGCAGCTCTACGACGACGGGCATTGGACATTCACACAATTGGCACCTTCAGGCGAAGGTCGTGATGGGTACCGATAGCGCGAGCGGGTGCCGTAATTGGGGCTTGGACGGGCGGTTAGAGATGGGTCCACGGCCAATCAAGGGACATCCAAGATGCCAAGCCGCAGGGGTGCCGAGAAGAAACAGGGGGGGTCTGCCTCCGAGACATGGAACAGGGGAGCACAGCAGTAGTCTGGTCACAACGTCCTGGGACTGACTAGCCGATATACTCGTCCACTAAACTACAGTATGTACGGTAGCTACTGTATATACGTACACCAACACACGTATCTAATAGGCAACTCGTCGAAGCGCCAGGGAGTAGTAAATGGCCTCTAAATGGCTACATCTCGACAACAAATCTGATTATAATAATGAGTATATGTAAATCTTGTATACGCATACTTACTGTATAATCCGTAGGTACCTACTTAAGTATCTACACTAGGATGGCCTTGGCGTCCGGAAACGGCAATACCCTAGTCTCAAATTCACACACAGCTCTCTCACATGCATCATCCACATCTGCTGCTTACCTATCCGCCGTATAGGATCACATCGACCGATCCGAAGCAAAACGTGGTTTTCAGCGACAAACACAAAATCTCGAGACGGAAACATAAACACGTACGTCACACGAGCCCTATGACTATTACACCAATTTACGAAGGCAGCGACAATGATGAGGAGAAGGAGGATGGTATATGAGGTTGGTATGACCTTAGATTCAAGACCGTTTTGGGTCTAGGGTTCCAAGTATTCTCTCAAACACCGACACCCAGGTTTCGAAACCGAGGTGCGGCACCTTGCACTTTAGACCGCATCGCCTGATAACATGCGATGGAATCTACCCACCGCACATACTTACGCACCTACCTGCATCGCTTGTGCTGTAGAAAAAAAAAACATATTTCGAAATACTTATTTGTGAGGTGCATAAACGATATACTAAATATCACTCACTCGGTGGGGAATTTGGAGGCTGGTTGAGTATACCTACCTATATAAAGTCAACATGCATAGGTACATGCATGCGGTCAATACTGTACCTACATCACCGCAGCTACTAATAGGTAGGTAGTGGGGTACATCAATTATAGCGCTGCACAGCTTGGAGCGTATAGTGAATAGCTAAGTAATTGGCTACATTGGCGTTATGTAGGCTGGGTCGCGGTGGCGGGTGTCACATCAAGACGCTCTGCATATGCCTGATG
The DNA here is from genome assembly GCA_029590625.1 of Lasiodiplodia mahajangana. Lineage (NCBI taxonomy): Eukaryota > Fungi > Ascomycota > Dothideomycetes > Botryosphaeriales > Botryosphaeriaceae > Lasiodiplodia > Lasiodiplodia mahajangana. The sequence continues at coordinate 12,596 of JAPUUL010000858.1, forward strand.
GTGGTGATGATGAGGACGCTGGGATTAATTTACATACAACCTCGGCAGCGCAGGTGGTGGACCCTGCGCACTCGAATGCTACACCGTTATTAAAAAGTCGCAGACGCCGAGTAGAGTATCATATGGCGATCATACGGCGGCTACCTATCCCTCGCATTCGTTGCAAAGCCTCGTCATCGACTTCCCATCTCCCCAAGCATGTGACTACAGATCATGAACAGCGACGCGACCATTCCCAACAGAGAAGCACTTAAGGGAAATACTCATCGGTATCCCTTGCGTGAAGCGGCAAGATCCCGACGAAAAGGATAGAAGCAGATCTACGGTTACACTGGAAAACGCCGGGGGGAGGGGAACTGTCTGCTGTGTACCGTCGGAACGGGAACGGCTCATAAGGTGGGTGGCGCGCCCCAGTTCACCAGGACAGAATTTAAACAGTATGAGTCGCTGATAAAAACTACACCAGTTTCAACCAGTCCGTTTACTTACTACGAGCATAACGAAAAAAGCATAGCAATACTAGCAATACCACGATGGCAGAAGACCTCAAGCAGCAGCTTCTCCGGCTATGGTGTCCCTAGCCAACTTCCAAGGAAGCCAAAAGTACATACCTACTTAACCCACAGCTCCGGTTTAGGACCATACATTATACATGTCTCACATTCAACCGTGTGGCTTTGAGATCTATCATATGGCTAAACCGGTTGTCTGGATTGGTCAGACACAACCAGGGGAGAATTGGAATCATTTTGGCGAGCTTGAGTCATCGCGAAGACAGC
>JAPUUL010000859.1:0-13356 GCA_029590625.1 Lasiodiplodia mahajangana
GAGAGCCGTACCGTGATCCCAACGCTGCAAGGCACGATACGCGAGGGGGAGACAGTGTGGTACGTTTCGGCTATCTATGCGAAGCCACCTGGCGAGGGCGTTGCTAAGCAGGCGTATCTCTATGGTTGGGACAACCCTCCTGAAATTCCGGCTTGGCTGAAAGCAGAGATGGCTGCGTAAGACAGAACAAGACCTGCGAGTTCCTAATGACGACGGTAGTTTGCCTAAGTAAGTGAAGGTAAAGATATAAAGCTCAAGGTTGAACTAATGAGTTATGATGATGCTCAATGTCTCGGCCTAATTGTTTGTCGAACTTTCAGCTTCGAACAGATTTTTCTTGTCCCTCCTCTCTATCTTCTAGGGTTTTCGAGCTCTATTGGAGATGTTGAGCCTTTCGTCTCGTATGTCTATCGTCATTTATGGCGATGGATCTTATGCCTTGGCAGATTCTTGTAGGAACTTTGCTGAAGCACCTTAGTTGACGACAGCGCGGGGCAACCGTAACTGGCCTTGTCTAAACAACATTGTGTAAGGTGCGTAGTCTTGTAAACACTGCGACTTCGACCACATCTACATTAGGTACTGGCTGCACCTCCTGTCCCAGGCGGTACTTAGCTACATGTGAGTACCTAAAGTACGTGACATGTCCAACAATTCCGTGCTTGGTGGACCCCGCGAAATATCTAACCTAACCTACCCATTTTGAGGCTTGCATCTGTAACATGCAACATGTAACGTGTAGACTACAGATAGGTACCCCAATGCACCATATCGCATGGTCATGCCGGAAATAGAATGGGACCCTCGAGCTGAAGCGCATTATGCAGCTCGAAAGTCGGGGATCTATTAAGCGGTTCAGTCCCCGGACGAGTAGCGACTATGCTAATAACTTACTCAGAGATTAGCGAGCAGCTTGGACTCTTTTTCGCCATTTGGTACGGGTGAGGTGAAGTACCTACACCTTACAAGGTAATGTCTCTGGACGGGCTGTTTAGGGTCCTTTTAGACCGACCCAAACAAGCTGAAAATTGGGCCAACTATATTCCCCAATTTGCATACCTATCTCAACTGCCGGATATTTAGTTGACCTCGGTGATGATGGTTAGGCTAGATGGGGGAGACCCCATTGTATTTTTATACCCAGACCTTCAGGCCATTATAATGATGCGCAGAGTTTAGGACGCGAGACAGCTCTGCATGTATAGGTATATGGGCTATTTATTCACTTGCGTCGTCTTGCACCCTATATACGCAAACGGAAAACACGCGTGCATGGTCATACTGGGGGATGTTATAAGCTCCTGATGCTGGGAGCAAGGTCATATTCGCACTCACTTAATGCAATCGTGACGGCAGTCAAACCCGCGCCGTGCGCAGCGCGACGCCTGTCATTGTCATCTCGTCCTCTGTTCTTTTAAATGACCAGCCTGGCGGATTACCTATTATTTCGCATCTCTGCCATGTACAACGTAGGACCTCAACGAGCCCGTCTCTTTTGTCGAATATTACAATTCTGTTGGGACCCTGAGGTACACGGCAAAGATTGACGGTGCTGGGTGTCCGATTTGGAATACCACCACCTACCCAGTCTAAAGGTCTAAGAGAAAAGCGAAGAAATGTCCGAGAAGAAACACGCCGAGTCTTCGTCTTCGGCCGGACCAACACGGCATTCCCATGCCGTTCCTGCAGCGTCCTTCCGTGCGTCACTCCCCAAATAGACGTCTTTTGAGGACAGCGGCAGTGGCTCACCATCCCTTTCCCCTTACCCTTATTTCATTCATCCGGCCAACAGCCCCTCTCCTCCTCTCCGACGTTGCCATTGCCACAACACCATTACACCATCATACATGGCGCCCTGTATTTATACTTGTTGCTATTCCCCCTCTGATCCGATGCTACTAGCCTGGTTGATAATTAGCTTTGACTAATGAATAGTGTAGCAACACACAACTCTCCGCGAACATGGTTTCTGACGTCCTCTCTCTCACCACTCGCAGTCCGTCTGATTAGGCAATTGCTCATACATGGCGACTATGTCGTCGCCTGTCTGCCGCCGCACGAGATTGAGCATGATGATCGCAGTGCCGACTTTCGCGACCTTGTAAACGAGTGCAAAAGTAATCGCAAAGATAGGGAGGGCTGGAAGGACCGCATAAGGAGCATACGCTGCGACGGCCGTATTATGAGCCAATGCGGCGCCGCTGTGGCTGAAGCGAAGCACGTTTTTGGCCGCATTGACATACTACTCTGCTGCACTTCGGAAGGTATACTATAAATTCCGTGACCCAAAGGCTGCGCTCTTACTACTAGAGACACGCGCTGACGAGTTTGTCCGCTACTCAGCTGTGGTCGGAACGGTCGAAGAGCTATCAACTTCGCTCGTGACACAAAACCTCGTACGCGACCAGTTTGAGACCATCTTCTTTTCACAGGTAAACTTTATTAAAGCTGCGCTTCCAATGCTGCGCGCCGAGCATACCGGCCATATCATGGTTCTTACGAGTATTGGGGGACACATCGGTACGCCGGGGATGCCCATGTACACGGCGGCGACGTGGGCGCTCGAAGGGTTCTGCGATTCACTCGCTTACGAGGTGGCGCCCTTTAACATCAAAGTCACCATCGTGCAGCCTCACAAGGAGATCCAGACGTTAACTAATAAGATCATCTTTTCGCCCTCGCTGCCGTATTACGACAGCGAGAACAACCCGGCACCAAGCGTAAGGGATATGTTGACGAACATGCTAAACTTGAACCCGGAGACGGCCATCGAGCAGTCCGAGGTGGATATTCTGCATAGATACCCGAAGCTGCCCGGCGCCTCTACGGACCGCCTGGTTGCGGAAACGGTACACGCATTAACGGCCATTGGCGGCCATGAAAACCCACCTGCTAGGCATATCGTTGGGTTCGAGGGCGCCGAGGCGGTGAAAGAGAAGCTGAAGACGGTAACAGAAGAACTGGAAGATTTCGTCGAGGCCAGTGTTGCCGTGGATATCTTTGAAAGTGAGTTGAAAAATGAAGCCAGACAAGGCAAGGCCAGAGCTGGGGAGGACTTCACAGGGATGTTACCAAGCTCGATGGCATCATGAAATTTGTCTTCGTCATTGATTATACGTATGTATGTATGCGATAATGGCTTCCAACGGCCTGCTAGGTACGAGGTATATTTACCTGTGTTTGCATCGTGTTGGATATGGCGGACAGAGGATCGTAATACATGACTCCTTCCGTGCAACCATTTATTCGGATGTCCTGCATATGATGAATCCGCTCTCCATTGCCTACTTTTGCTTGCGTATTTATTATAAGCAACTCACTCTTATCTTTGCTTTCTTACCACAATATCGGCAAAATCAATCAGTCTTGCCCAGTGCATCTATCTGTGTGTATATTCATCTTAGCAGGCACTCATTTACTGTTATACAAACTTAGCTGAACCCCTGTTACTAAGCTCTCCTGGGTCCATATTACCTAGCAAGGTAACTAGCTAACTCCCCTAAGCAAATCGCGAGAGAGCTTGGACAGCGCTAATCTGTATACCGCAACCTACATAATGTACCTAACTTACCTGTTAATACATCACTCCGCCTATCCAAGCGCAAAACGCACGCGACCGCCGAAACAATTGCTGCTGGCTGGTTACAAGCTGCCAAACAAAAGAACCCAGGTTACCCCCTCAACAAAATAAAACCAACCCGAAACAACAAAACGCCCAAAAACCAATCTCAATTCTCTATGTAGGGTCCGCGATTACGTGCGACGCCTAACAACGCTGTCACCGACGACGAACCGTCAATAGCAGCCAGCGATAACCTCTCCGTCAACTCAGTAACAGGCATGCCGAATGTCGTGCTATGTAGCCCAACCTGGGGACTCGTGTTAGGATGAGTCTGGATTCCCTGTTGCCCATCGCTCCGGCGAGGGTACGAGCCTTGGTGCTGCCCATCGGCCAGATCAAGCGAGAGCGTTTCCAGTCCTTTGTCCAGAGACTACATCAAGAACATGTTGTCCAGCTCCGAGATATTAGTGCCGACGNGGCGCCCGAATCGAAGTGAGAATCCTACCCCTATCCTAGGTTCTACGCTCCATATTCTACGTTCTACGTAGACGGCACTGTCGTCGCAGTTAGAATGAGTACTGACTCTCATCCTGACGAATAGACATGTTTTCTCCTCTTGCCTTTCCTGACGGCGCCATATTCTACGATCTAATTACACACGTACCACCACCCTCGCACCTTGCCTTGTGCCCTTTCGACTTATTTCGAGAGCCGCTTGCCGTCATTGCCATTGCCGACGGGAATGAGCTCGAGAACGCAGTGTTTAGCAAGAGGCAGTCGGCCAATGGCTATGCGCCCACTATCGCCGAGAGGAATATTCGCACGCTTTATCAAGAGCTAGAAGACCTGAGGGACACGTATTCGAAGGTGCTTACGCATCATGTGCTCATTTTCGACTACAACCTACCTAGCGACAATGCAATACCGCTACCAGAAGGGATCAAAGCTATCCCGCCACTTGAACACTCAAAAAGGACGACCATGAAGACGGCTATGTGTGACATATCCTCTCTCTTGCTGGCAGAGATGAACACTCTTGCCAAGTCATTCGAAGCTATGACTTCTATCGACTCTCCTGGCCAGGCTCCAACTCGCCCGGGGCTCCAAAACGCTGGGTCTTGGACTTCGGACGATGCCAACACAACAACAAGGAGGAATTCGCAGTTTGCAATCTCGACAATAACAAGATCGGCATCTTCAAGCGGGACTGCAGATAGGAGCCAGGCCCGCATGTCAATGCCTCCTTTCAAGTCGAATCCATTTGGTTCCAGTAGTTCGACCCCTTCCGCAAGGCCATCTACCCCTGTGAGGAGCGGTCTCTCTAACCCGCCAACTACTTTCGATGATATATCGGCGAATGGGACAAACTTGGGAGTCGCAAGCCCCGAGCAAAAGAATGGCTCGCGCCCAGATAGTGCAGAAGAAAATGCTCGATCGACAAATCAGGATAAGGTTAACATTCAAGGTTTTGGGCCGGGGGGCCTGAACGAGAAGTGGAGGAACAAGGGCAAAGGGCGGGCTACCATTATAGTGGGATCTTTGTATCTTCAGGCTGGTCGTTGGACTGATGCCTTAAAAGAACTAATTGATGGCGCGACTGTTGCAAAGTCTATCAATGATCATCTCTGGCATGGCAAGGCACTCGAGCTCATCTTCATTAGTCTCCTTATGCTTGCCTGGGCGGGACACGAATTCCAAGTGCCCACGGTTTGTCTCTCGCCTAACGAGAAGACTTCAAGCGGCTTATCTAAAGCTCAAGAGGCCGAAGAGGCCGATCCTAACCAGCCAAAATACCTCCGGAACTTCCAGGTGATCCTTCCAGACCTTTTGGAGAGAATCATAGGACTATATTCGAGAATTTCTGGGGAACAACTCCCTCCCTTTCCCCTCTCAGAAACCATCATTCGATTCTGTAACACCCTCACCGCAATTCATTTGTGCGACGGTAGGGTTACCAAGGAGTCGCTTGACATGATGATATTTGGCAAATACCCACCAAAACCTCTCAATACGTCCCCTCGCCTTGCTATCACACCATCGAGAGGGCAAATCAACAACTTCTTGTTCAAGGCTTTCCCTTCAGCGACACCTGAAGTACTCACAACTATGGACCGCTCAATCATTTTGAGTGGTATTGCTACCACCTTGGGTATTCTAGGGTATCACAGAAAGAAAGCGCTAGTTATACGTGAATTAATATCTGTATTAATTGGAGGGCTAGTTGAAGCGAGAACTCGAGGGGCTGCTGAAGTAGGCATCCACCCAGCTGCTGGTCTAGTTGCTTTGAATGCCATTAACGGACATGGCAGAGGTGCTGGCGCTCTCGATATTAACGAGGGTGATATAGAGCATGGCATAGAGGCGTTTCTCGGGCTCCTGTGCAGGACATATGGCGTCGTCGGTTTCGACGTCACCAAAACTGATACTGGAGTCTCATCTTTGGCTGGTGACCTTGATGAGAATGTCATCTCAAGAATCAACAACCAGTCAGCTACAAGACAGTTTGGGTTTCCAAACGTGAAGCTCAATATTGCTCGCGCGTGTATCAATTTCTCCGAGGCACTCCCTGACTTCCATGGGGTACTGAAGTTTTCTAGCGATTTGCTGCGTACCGCTGGTAGCGGTGTTGCGCCGGGCCCTCGCCGGGAAAACGCGGCCCCGATGATTTCGCGAGATGAGCAAATTCGGCTGGTTACAAACATATCGAAGACTTCCGGCTTATCACAGAGGATGGGACTGGGGCACCTCTCTGCTGAGTATTGGGATGAATTCTTAGTACGTGGCATCACGCTCGACCCTTTACCGATAACAAGGCCGCCAATTCCACATTCCAAAAATGTGTTACCAGGTGTTACAACAGCACGCACTTCTCAGGACGTCAATCCCTTCATATATAATCCATTTCTCAGAACAGCAGACAAATCCGCCGTTACGCAAACCCTTGTTGCCAACGAAGCAGCAACCTTCAGAATCGTTATACAGAATCCATTTGATATTGACCTAGAAATTGACAGCATAAAGTTGTACGCTGAGGGTGCTGATTTCGATTCCTCGGTAATATCAACAGTCATAGGGCCTTACCGCACACAAATACTCAAGATACGAGGGACTCCTCGATGCGCAGGGTCGTTAAAAATAACCGGTGCAGTTATACGAGTGCTTGGGTGCCGGGAGAGAAGATTCCCCATCTTTTCACAATCATGGACCCCTGACCAGGAGTTGAAAGTGAAGGGCATTGGCCTCGGCGCGCTCCATCAAAATCAGATTTTGCCTCCGCCAGGACCGCCACTCAAACCCGATAGCATCGAGCTGAGTGTAATAGAGCCTCAGCCTATTATTCTAATCAAGTCAACTTCCCTCCCACAATCATCTATCATGATACTCGAAGGAGAAAGAAAGACTTTCTCGGTGACGTTACATAACATCTCTACAACAGCGGCAGATCTTCTCCTTTTCTCATTCCAGGATTCTACGCAAGCCCCCCTGCAAAGTTCATTGGGTAGCCGAGACGCGACTCCGGCTGAACTGTATGAATATGAGTGGATCCTTGCAAAAAGACAGGCCCTGCGGCTTCGCAGGATTGACGACTCAAAGCGTTATATAGCACCAGGATCTACTGCGACGTTCGAATTCGAAATACTTGGAAAGCCAGGACTTACTAGTGGGACAATACAGATCGATTACGCACACCTTGGGATGCCTCAGTCGGAGATTAAGAGCCAATTCTTCACCCGCCAGGTGTGTCTAGATCTTACAGTTACGGTAAATGCTAGTGTCGAGCTTTCAAGAGTGGATATTCTCCCTATCCAACGAAACGTGTCGAAATCAATATGGCATCATGCAGGATCAGGTGCCACGGACGAGTTTTCGGTACCCGACGATCATTGTCTCCTGTGCCTTGATCTCCGGAATGCTTGGCCTAGTAGTATGCAGGTGTGTCTTAACGTTGGGAAAGATATCACTGTAGAGGAACAAATATTGCCTGGAAATACCAACCGCGTCGTTGTACCGGTCCCGAGGATATATATCGATGACCCGCACGCTTCAATACCTGCGTTGAATCCCTCTCGACAACGACAGTTCGTTGTTAGTAGTAGCAAAATCACCCCGGAGATCGAACGCGGAAATCGCGAGGCCTTCTGGTATCGGGAGAAAATGCTCGAAGACATCTCCGGCACTTGGAAGACTCTATCCGGACCGGTTAGAGAAGGTACCGTCCAATTACGAGGCATACGCCTAACGCCCCGCATGGTTGAAGCTATCAAGATCGACGAGGTTGGCATTGATATCTCACTGGAGAAGCCGCAGTCAGATCAATCTCAAGACTCGGGAAATGGTATCTTTGTGGACGAGTTTGTGCAGATCAGAGTCCAGATCACAAACCGGATGGCTCAACCCATGTATCCTACCGTCCGCATATTGCCGTCACTCTGCAACCGGCCGGTCAACGTAGCACTCGACTTCACACGTAAATTCGCGTGGAATGTGACCCTACAGCAGACTATGCCACTGCTAGACGCAAAGTCTAGCACAGAGCTATTAATTGGCGCCACGGCGCTCTGTCGTGGTGAATTTGAAGTTTCTGCCTCTGTTGAGGAAACGCGTTTATGGCAGGCAGTAGGGGACAAAGATGAATCCAAATCAAAAACCAACGGCCAAACACAAGATGAGGGGAAAGAGACGATAAAGCAGAGGGAAAGATCTGATACCCAGACCATGATGGATGCTGTGCTTGGTGCCAAGGAGCGACGCATCTGGCATTCTAGGCGGCCTTGTATTATTACTGTACGCGATAGACCTGAGTCTGATACGGAATAGGAGAGCTGTAGTTCTGCGGGTAGCGAAAGAAAGTGCGAGATGAGTCGGATATAAGAACGGCCTAAAAAGTCGTGAGGTGAAGGGAAGATATATCCATAATAGCTAGAGATAGACGACAGAAGTAATGCCATATAGCCACCTCTGAATCTCAGGCAAGAGAAGATCATGATATACATCTCCCGCGTCTAAATCCATGAGACGTAAACACTATTCACTTCAATGGTATTGCTGACTCTAGTGCTCACTGGTGAGTCAATATGGGCGGGGTAGGATTAACCAATATAGGAACATTGAATTCCCGGCGACACGATCTGTTTTTGATAAAATGAATATTAATTCATCAAGAGGAGTCTATGGGTATATTCAGTATCATCTCGTTCTCATTCATCTCGTCTCATGGCCTATCATATCATCTAGGTAGTCTCATCCCATCATCAGACGTCGTGATAGTCTTCCTGACATTGTGATAGTTCCTTCGCAGTAGCTTGTACAGTATACGAGGAAAATCATACCGAGAATTACTAACCCCGTTTATTCACGCTCTCCTTGTCCCGTGCGCGTGCGTCGCCATTCTCGTTCGGCCTCCCATTCATCCTTTTCAGCCATTGGAGCTAGAATTCTCTGTAGACAGTTGGCCTACATCGAGGGCTTATTGAGAGGTCCACCTCCTGGTACTAGACACTTCCGGACGTCCTAGTTTGCGTCTCCTATATATCGTCTATTCGGTATTCTGGTGCTTTGCTTTCCCCCTGGGCACCTTTTCCATCTTGGCACTCATGTGTTTCGTTTGCGCCGCCTACAACATGAGTTGACTTAAGAGTGGTTGCTGGGGTACTCGCGTTCTCCACGATACCAGGCTCTTGGGGCTTGGTAGCTTCCACCTTCTCTTCGCTTTGCTGCTCAACTCCTTCCATCGCATCAGGTAATGACTCAAGACTTGGGGCTTCGGTATTGTAGCTGTGATCTCCAATGTTCTGATCACTAACTTTTGCAGAACCCCGCGTCGACGCAACCTCCAGCTGAGTTGGTTCTTCTGTGGTTTCGATTTCAGGCGACTGATTCCTCCGTTTATGGCTAGTTTCAGGCGTGTTATCCGTAGGTCCAGCTTTGCTATCATTGATGCTTTCGGGATTGCCCTTTCGGTCTTGGACTCTGGCCTCGGTTGTGTTGTTATGTGGCATATCAAGAGATTGGGGTTTTGTTGAGATGCCTGTTCCCCGATTGGGATCTGACAGATCTCCAGAGGGTAAGGTTACCTTCGCCTCAGGAGATGTTGTATCCAGCTTCCTTTCGGGAGAATCACGACTGTCTTTCCCGTTCACCTCATGTTTGGCCTGCACCTGCAGAGGCATTGGCATGTCCCATCTCTCTTCGAAATCGGAAGCCTTAAACTCGTCGTAGAAGCCCAGTTGGCGCGATCTATGCGCCGCTTGGGCTTGTTGGATCCATTCCGGATCGTGAAACCCCTTACTCAGACCCTCCTGGTATCGCGCTACATCATGCCGGAAATTATTATTGTTTCGTAGCGCCGCAATGTCGGGGCGGGCGTTGGGTGTTCCAGGGTCCATAATCTCTGCATCATCTGGAAATTTTGCGAGGATTTGCTCTCTTTCCTCCTGTGTTAGGATCTCCCATGCTTTGGGGCTACATAAGAGCTCCTGTACGAGGTTAATGCATGTTACTCTACCAAGTGCTTGATATCTAGCAGATACAAACTAAACAGAACAACTTACCCTGAGCTTCGCCTTAATCAAAGGAGAGTTGGGGTCCGTAAGCATCTCATCGTGGTTGTCCCATTTAGAGCGACTCTTACGGAATGCTACACGTTTCGTAGGTTTTATGTCGACTTTTCGTTTTTTAGATGTGGGTGCGTCCGATAATTCATCTGGTTCTCCGTTATTATCGGCAGCGATGTTAACCACGAAATCCTGTTTCTTGACTATGACACCTCTGCCCGATGGCGACAATGTTAAACTCCCGCTCTGCGAGATGGAGGAGGCTCGACTAGATCGTCTGACCATTTTTGAACCCTCTGCTGGGGTTCTTACCGCGACAGACTGGCTGCTCAAATCATCAACTCCCTTGGTGGTGTTTGGGTTATGTGTTGTGCCGGAGACAACGATCTCATCTAACACTACTTCCTCTTCTACCCCGGTTTGCTCCGTGTCACAAGTCTCGACCGGAGCGTCGAGCTCATCCTGGGACAGGCTGGCATCACTAGGGTTGGTGTTGCCCTGACGCATACGATACGAACTCATGGTACGCTTCGTTGTGCCATTTGGTGGTGTGCGCTTGTCAGTACTGGCTTCGTTTGCTGAGACACCTTTGGAAGGCGTCCTGCGAGGCGGCATACTGATAGAGATGGTACAGCAGCAGTAGTGATATTTATTGAATGAGTGTGGGGACGTCAGAGAGTCGCGGTTATTGAGTACAGGATGTAAAAATAACCGAGATGGAGCTGAGCCGAAAGAGTTCTTCTATCTATGCTGGGAACACAAAAAGAAGGCTGAGGCAGAGTGACATGACCAATGGATGGATGCGGGCAGCTAAGATGTATGCAAGAGGTAGGTACGTTTTGAATACAAGGGGAGTTAGGTAGTTTAGGTAGGTAGCAGGTAGCTAGTAAGATATATGTATCGATTACAATTCAGTTAAACGGCGGTGTAGGCTGAACTTAATGTGCACATACACGTAGGTATGTAGAAGCTGCTGTCAAACCTCGTTTGATGCAGGTCTTATAATGAGATAGATACTGTAGGTTTAAGTACTGGAGAAGATATCTACCTAGATTGAGTGAGTGTGAGTGAGTGAGGCTGATGGAAGAGGGACATAGCTGTCCCAAAAAGGCAATCTGAAATGCGTCAGAGCCAGTCAAAGACATTGTACCTGCCTATGTACTTATGTAGGTACCTACATATAGTGAAGCTAGAAGCTTGCTGGTCCCACAATAACCTACCTAGATATCGCCTAGATACCCACTGACCCAGGGTGTACCTGGGACATTGGTTCCGTGTCTTTTACTTACTTACCTAACTCCCGACAAAGGACTGGGCGGGACAGCTCTGCCAATTCCAACTCGAATCGCATGCCTCTACTAAGATAGCTACCCATACACGTATACCTTTATTCTTAACCCGTATCCAAACAGACTTACAAAAACGCCGCGTTCCATTCTGAGAGGCAATAAGTCTGAACCAACTAGATACCTAAAGCTCCAGGCAAGGCACTCAAGATTGCCTAATTTACATCGGCAGAAGCGACGTCACCCGTCACTCGCAACAACATCACCAACTCGCTGAACCCCAGACTCTTAGAGACCTAGGTACTTTGCGTGGCCTTGACAAGCACCTGTCTAGGCCGGCTTAAGGACACGCATACCTTTCCGGTGCACTTGTTGTCCTGAACCCAGACAACTAGGTCGTCTTGTAACGAGACACCGTAGCTCTTTCACTAAAGCAGTCTAAGACTCTGGACACAACATGATACGATCAACACAGATAGCGCGGGTGGGCGACGGTGTGTGTCCTCTATACCCGCATCCTCTCGTGACAGAATCCAGTAAATACGTGGAGCTAACATCAGCGTGCGCCAGGCCTGATGCTCTGCGCATCCGTTGACGAAGAACAGAGCGAGTCGTCCTTGGCCGAAGTCAAGTCACAGATCAAGCTGATCCTGCGGAGGCTGAACCGCAATTCGGAGCCGCAGGCCAGTATCGAAAGCGGAAATTACACATTACAGTACGACCATGGCTAGGAACTTCGTCTCATTTGCTTTCCTTACTCGTTTGTCTGCTCGTCTGTCCTTTCAGGGGCCAAGCTAACACGGGCAATGTCCGTCCTCCTAGTTACCTAATCGCCAATGAGATCGTATTTCTCTGCATCTGCGACCGCTCGTACCCGCGCAAACTCGCCTTCACCTACCTCTCAGACCTATCCGCCGAATTCTCCAACTCGTACTCGCCACAGCAACTACACAGCCCTTCGCTGCGGCCTTACGCGTTTATGGAATTCGACACCTTTATTAGCCGCACAAAGGCGACGTATGCAGACACCCGCGCCACGCAGAACCTCGACAAGCTAAACGACGAGCTGCGCGATGTGACCAAGGTCATGACTAAGAACATCGAAGACCTACTGTACCGTGGGGATAGCTTGGAGCGTATGGGCGAGATGAGCTCGAGGTTAAGGGATGATAGTAAGAAATACCGGAAGGCCGCCGTCAAGATTAATTGGGATCTACTCATCAAGCAGTACGCACCCATAGGCATCTTTGGGCTTATCGTCTTGTTATTTATCTGGTTCCGATTCTTTTGAGTTAGGTCTGAGAGTGGCTGAAACGCTTCTTGGATGAAAATGGAAGTATGACGGCCTGCGATCCGCGCTGATGTTGACCATGCACTAGTAGCATATGACGGATCATAGGCGGCTAATACGATAATGTTACCGGTATCAAGTGAGCCAACCGCGTGGTTAGAATTGATTGATAAATCTGAGACACGGCCATGATGATTTTGAGCTCGTTTTGACCGCTCAATCCATGTGTGAACACGTAGGTAGGATATCTCGCATTTGGGGGTTTCAGCCCTCCGGCCAACCAAGAACGCCTTGCTTATCTCCCATCGCCAGGCTAGAATTTTATGTATACAAGGTCAAATCTAGACAGAGAACCCCAAAATACCCCTTCATTATGCTTTTTCTTTCGATGCATGAGGAACCACGTCATAAATAATCGTATCACATCGTACACCACATCTCGCAGCACGCCCGCGGCTGAGAACTAATCATAGTAGCCAACACTCTTGACGCCCCTCCACCGTAAGAGTAATATTTTTTCGACTGCTCTCTAGGCTGATCATAGACCCGAATAATGCCTACATGACCTCACAGCTCGAAGTCTTGGACGCGACGTTCGCGAGACTGGGCATTAGGCTAGCATGGCTCCATTCGAGGTGCTCCTGCAGCATGGCGACGCTCTCG